>CACRXK020003487.1:2997-19420 GCA_902702795.2 Paramuricea clavata | reverse complement strand
GGGGGGGGGGGGGGGGGGTGCACTCCCTAGCCCTGGCCAGAGAGGGTGCAGGGGGGTGCTATTTTTCATGATAAAGCAAAAAATTATCAGAGACAAATGATGATAAGCAAACCGTGAACAACAATTACAATTCAAATACAGTAGTCAAGCAAGACTTTGCTGTAGTGAAGCAAGTTGATGGGCGGGCGGCACACATGACCGACACAACTCGGCACCAGAGCTGGCAGAGCACCCCCCTCCCCCCTACCAGATCATGCTGGATCCATCCCTGTACCAGAATAGAAGAAAGTGATCTTTCAATGTCCAGTCTTTTTCGGTCAGAACCTTCTGATTTATTCTTGTTTTATACCAACGAAAAAACTCTTTCAATTCCAGCATTTGAATTAATGGGGTGTAATAAGAACTAGCCTTGCTACTTTAAATCTGAATCTGTAGCAGCTCTGTACAGGTGATTTGGATTGTTGGAGGAGATACCAAATAAAATCCATTCTGTATTCGTGATTTGAAATGTACTTTTCAAAATGCATGAGAAATAGAGCAAAGATTACAAAAAGCATGGGATTTTCCTATGCGTGGGACAGCCATGAGGTGACATTCAAATGTGTGGGTCCCATGGGCAATGCAACTATGGAGTATGTGGGTTCGATTCTCACTATTTTTTTACTCATTGTGAAATTTAGAGCCAGTCAACGCTCTGCCGAATGTCGGGGGTTTTCTCTGGGCAGCTCCAGTTTCCTCCCACAGGGAAAGTTGAAAGGGTGGGTTAGGATAAACACAGTTTAGAAAGTAATATCACAATTGTTGTAAAAATGAAATGATCTATATATAAACTAAGAATGTAATTAGGTAAGTGTATAATACTTGATGTAAGGCGCATTAATAATGATCATTTCCACATGTAAATTTGTGCTAATCGTAATGTGCCCTACTTTATAAATTATTATTTTACTCTGTCCAATGCCAGACAATTTTACTTGTCAAGGGGAGAGCGCAGCGATGCTCAATGGGTAATACCTGCATACAAGATGGGGGCTCAGGCCATCCTTAAATCCAGAAAATAATGGAATGTAAAATGTAATATCTATAAAAAAGAGCTCCCCACCCCTACCCTCCCGCAAAGAAACATTTTGTATTACTAAGAATGTTCTTTTTGGTTTTCAATCTCAGGCAAAGCTTGTGAAGTTGTTCTCTCGTATGCTTGAGGCTCGTCAGCAGATCGAAGCGCAGTGTACAAGTTATTTTGACTACCACCAATATCCACGACTGGAACAGTGGTTGAATGTGGTCGGGATCGCTTCATGTGGAGTCAAGGTGTGTCTAGAGTTATAGAACAGTTGGTTAGTGATTGACCGATAATCAGTATTGGTGTAGGTATCCGGCGGGGCCAATTTTTGCCTTATTGGTAGACTATCGGAATTGTACCCTGGTTCCAGAGGTTTATTTTTATTATTTTCATTGCGAAGGGGAGAGGAAAAATAAACCTCTGGTTGAAAGCGGCAATTGATTCATCGAGCCGCGCCAATCAGTTTGAATTAGGGTCAGATCCTGACTCTGTCTCCTGATTGGATGATTGTATTAAAGCTCTCTGATTGATTCAAATAAAACATCTATAACCAATCAGAGAGCTTTAATACAATCATCCAATCAGGAGACAGAGTCAGGATCTGACCCTAATTCAAACTGATTGGCGCGGCTCGATGAATCAATTGCCGCTTTTAACCAGAGGTTTATTTTAAACCTCTGGAACCAGGGTATCGGAATTGGTAAAAATTATCTGCAATTCAATTGTGTAAACTGATCGTTGACATGCATGGATACATGATGTTGCCGTGATGAAATTAATGTGTGAAGCATGCCATTTGTGAACAGTTTTAACAAACGTTCTTTGCAGTAACACATTGCCACAGAATAGAGACATACAATGGCAATAGCGCCCTACTTTATTATTTTACATAAGTGGCAATGCGCCCTACTTTATTGGCAATAGCACCCTACTTTATTATTTTACATAAGTGGCAATGCGCCCTACTTTATTATTTTACTCTGTCTGATGCCAGATGATTTTACTCATCAGAGGGAGAGTGCTGCCACTCAATGGGTTAAGATAGTGAACTTGTTGATATTAAAAATTCAAGTTTGTTGATATTCCTATTCCTAACTTCTCTTCTAAGGCCATCGTTGAAAGGTACGGAAGTTTTGGCAGTTTACTGGCTGCCCCCGAAAACCAGGTACGAGACGTCCTTGAGAATTCAGAAGCCAATAGTGTTGAAGACGCGTGGAAACTGGTCTCGGCATTAAGCCACTTGAGAAGGTTTACAGGTACGGTGCTTAACATTCCCCTGTGAAAATATAGTGTGCCCTGACCACTAGACTTGTCAGCAAGTTGTGAATGACAACCTTGTAGCAACTTGATAACATATATGGGTCGCTTGATGAAATGAATAAAGCCGAGTTGTTCCATTTGACTGACATTAGATAGCGTTGTTGTTTAATGTACAGTTATAACTATCAAGGGACCAATCCCATATTAATCAAAATTTTGATCTCAACAAGTCTAGACAAAATTCCATCACCGCATGAAAGAGCATCACAAAATTAGTAATACTGCAAAGTTTCGTTGCGAAATGCTGTAAAATGGGGATAATATTGCCTTGCAAAATTTGCA
The DNA here is from genome assembly GCA_902702795.2 of Paramuricea clavata. Lineage (NCBI taxonomy): Eukaryota > Metazoa > Cnidaria > Anthozoa > Malacalcyonacea > Plexauridae > Paramuricea > Paramuricea clavata. The sequence continues at coordinate 16,755 of CACRXK020003487.1, read as the reverse complement.
ATTTTCAGTCATTTTGTATTACGCACGGAAGTGGTAACCATTTCCCGTTTGTAATACAAAATGACTGAAAATTGCAATCTTCGCAAGGCTATATTATCCGCATTTTACAACATTTCGCAACGAAACTTTGGAATATTACTAATTTTGTGACGCTCTTTCAAGCTGTGATAAAATTTTCGTCTAGACTTGTTGAGTTCAAAATTTTGGTTTTGTGGGATTGGTCCATTCTAATTGTTTAAGATTGTTTGTCAGTAGAGCTGTAGGGAATCTTACACAGAACAAAACAGATTGTATAAAATTCATATGTTGTGGCATCATTGACATGCATTGTACAGAATCGTATATTGCTTGCTATATTGCTAACTTTAGCTTAAGTTTTATTTAATAGTCATTATTTAATATGACAATTACGTTATATGGGTGTGGTCCTCGCCTTGTGGGGGGCTCATTCATTTTTCATCTTTTTTCTATTTTTATTGATTCCTTCAACTTTCCAGTTGTATTGTTATGTTTGCAAAGGGGTTAACCTCGCTGGGACTTCGAGTTAGCTGGCCCTTTGTCAAGTTATGAAATTTTACTTTCACTTTCTGATATTCATATGTGCATATGTTGTTTCTAGTTCAAATAGTCATCAATAATTCATAAACCTTGTGGCAAGTCATGTCAGCCATAATATGTCACCAGGGTTTTTTTCAGGATTTTCTCTTGGGTCCGTTTTTGCAGAGAAGATTGAGTTTAGCTGAGCAGCTGGGGGTCTGGGGCAGCTGCGGGAGGCTGACACCTGTACCCAATAAGTGTAGTTGAGACGCAGTGTGTTAAAGCAGGGGCACTAAGGAACACTATAAACTGGTTAAAGATGGCGAATGCGTTGTTTTTCTTGCATTGTGAAATGAATTCCAGCCATTTTTTCTTAATTTTCGGGTCTCCAACTGAAAACTAATTTCCACACGTCACAAATTTAACTCAAACAACTTCATTTTACTGCACTGAAACTTTTCGTGAGAAGATTGAGTTTCAAAACTCGATTCAAGATTGATTGTTTGGGGCCGTTTTACGGTCCTAAAAAATCCCTGAAAAAACCCCTGGTCACGTGGAGTGACTTTATATCTGATAAAACACATGTGCCATTGTATAATTGTTCATCCTAATTAGCTAGTATTCTTAGGCCTGTTTTATACGTCGAATTTCGGTCGCGTCGAATGCAACTCAAACAATAGATAATGAAGCTTAATGAGGTTTATCATCTCATTATCTATTGTCTTAATTAATTGCATTCGACGCGACCAAAATTGGACGACGTATAAAACAGACCTTATATAAAGAATACTGATGAGACGGCATCTTTTGTAGTCGTATTTTCAGCTATTCAAAACACTCGTCGTCGTGTTTTATCAGATGTAATTTATTTATATCTTTTAACGGCAGAGTATCTGAGTTTGGAGATAGGTGCCGTTGGTGGCCAAGGCTAGTCGGCGATCTAGCCTTGTCAGGCAAATGACCGCAATGGCAAACATTAGGCAAAACACTGGCAAACATTTATGGCAAACTGGCAAATGGCAAAACTGGCAAACAGCTATGGCAAAACAGCAAAAAAAACGTAATAATAAGGCTAATTATAGTAGCAATAGGAGTTTGCCATGACAATTCTGCCAAGGCAGACCTCCAGCACCTGTCACACTGATGATCTGTTGAAAAAAGGACGCATTCTATAGTAGTCTATAGATTGTATCCTATAACTATAAAGAAAAAACAAATTTAAAAAAAAACAACAAAAAACAAAACTGAAACAAAAATAAAGAAATTAACCCGAGTATCAACAAACATTAGAGAGGTTAAGATACCCCGGTTTCGGTGTATGGGTACGAGTAGTGTCATCTTGTTTTACTGATGTCTGTAATTCGATCATACTTTTTCTGTTTTCTTGCAATAGACAATGATATAATGCGAAAAATGTGCACCTTAATTACGAGTAAAGGTACAGACATTGACGAAAATATTGTTAACCTAAATCATGCTACCCGTACCCGTACACCGAAACCGGGGTAAGGGGAAAGGGCGAAGGGGAACAGAGCGAAAGAGCAGTTGTTGCTGGCTAGCCAAGCTGTAGCAAAGTGACAGATGCGCGAGAATCGCAACTGTTCTAAGTGACGTCAGGGGCTCCCCGCTGCTAGATACATCTGCCGTTAACTTCGATTAAATCTACGTTTAACCACATATAAAACACTCCTGCTTGTGTTTTAAATAGTACTTAATTCGATGAAAGTTTATAAATAAATAAATACTTGAACTTTAGAACGACGTAAAGAAGGTCGCAACGATAGACTCAATGACAGCAAGACAAATTCAAACATCTATTCCTGGTCGTATGGGAAAGAGAATCATGTTCAACATAACTCGACCAGTTCCTCGTCCCAGTCCTCTATTGCAAACACGGATGACACGCCCTCGACCCCAGGCTCTGATCTTGGAGTGGAGCAAGCCAACAGCCCCAGGAGATCTCCCAAACCTGAGATCATGAAGAGAAGCAAGTCTGAAGATCTAGGTATATATACAAAGTTTTGAAATATCTGTCAGAGAACAGTACTCTGACAAGATTTTTACAGGGCCGTCTGACAAAATGTCCAGTGACGTTGAGTTTGGGTCGGACATATGTCCGATGACCTTCAGTTCAGTTTTGACTCGGAAATAAGTCTGAATGCCGACACAAATGGATAAACGGTAAATGTTGCAAAGATATTAAATACTTTGTTTCTTTCATACTTATTTCCAAGCCAAAATTAACTTGCTTGCCAGAACAGCAGTATTAAAAAAGACTTCGGCAACTTAAGCCAGTTTTCCATTTCGCTCGCCGCCCCGCGCTCGACTACGTTAAAACAACATTTCCAGTTCACCTTTTATACGATATAGTACTCTGATTTTCCATTTAACATACAAGCCTCTAGTCCTGGGCTAGGGTACATTTTGATTTACGTCGGACAAAGCTACAGTTCGGTCGGACACCAATACACTCGGGTCGGACAAACAATAAACCTCAGTTTCACTTTGGTCGGACAGAATGTCCGGTGGTTTCCTTTCTACGTCGGACAATTTCATGAATGGGTCGGACAATGTCCGTGACCGACCGATATTTTAAGGCCTGAATGTCCGATGACTTTGAGTTCAGTTTGGCTTGGAAATAAGTGTGAATTCAAACACAAATTAATATCGACACAATTTGGAAAAAAGGCATTTGAATCTTGGCAAAGGATTTCCGGACCCCACGGTGTTAAAACCCCGCACTTGATTACACATTTCCAGTTCACTTTTTATACATTACTCTGATTCTCAAGTGTTGCTAAAATTACGAGTTTATGTCGAGTCTTCACTACTTTCGTTCAATACTTCGGTACTTTGGTAAGCAACTTGTGGAGTTGCTAACCATTCCCAATAAACGTAAATCGAAACGTAATCACGCTTTGCAGTGGCGAAGCCAGCCCAGTAATTTGGTCACGCAGACGCTATGCAAATATTTCCGTGTTCATAGACCGTGAAAATAATCAATTTCTCAAGAAATGAATAATGGTAATGATTTCAAATTTGCATAGCGTGACCAAATTTTCGGACTGGTTTCGCCACTGACGCTTTGAAAAGTGATCTGGAATTTACGTCTGAAACTCTGAATTGAACTTAATTAAATTCGTTTTAAGGTGGCTCCCTACAGTTTACTAGAAAATGGAAGATCTCCGATTTAGACCCAATGTTTCAACAATTCCTATATGTTAAAAAACAAAGAAAGTCTGCAACTGCCGTTGCTAACTATGACGCTTCAATATGGCCGATATTTTGGGTTTAGAGTTATTTTAACTTGAATACAAGGTCGGTTACCCCATTTTTTATTTCATAAAAAAATTGCCATACGAAAAAAATATGTTACGATACTCAAGAAAAAAATATGTTACGATGTTTTTCAACAAATAATTATTGTCCAGAAATTCATGTCCAAATCAGAAAATCTTCCATTTTTTAAAAAACTGTAGGTAGCCACCTTAAATTGAATTCAGTCGAAGAAAGCAAAACCTGCAGTTACCCTATAGGTGGCTTTTATCCGGCTCCAATTCACTGCACATCAATGCATTTGAACAAAAGAACCTCGTAATTAGAATTTCATTATTTCACCTCCATTTTCCTTCGTGTTGAAGTCTGGTGAGATTGAAACCGAAGCCCTGTTCAAAGGAGAATGAGAGAAGCGAGAGTTTGCGTGAGAGTTTTCTTTCATGCCTCCGTTAAACGAGAACAAGAGTTGCATGAGATTTGACGATCGAGAGTTGACTGGATATTACTGCGCGATAGCGAAAACTCTTATCAAAATTTGAACCACTTCAAAGTGGCACTGCATGCCATTAAAATTTTTATTGTCTCAAACGAAAGAACTCCTAAAACTGTAAAGTAACTTCTTTTGAAAAAAATTGATTACCATGCATGGTTTGCTCTTGGGACATTTCATTTTGTTTGAAACCATGTGATGTCATTTACTCAATTACATATATAATACAATACATATATAATGGATATCAGTAAGGTTGGGCTAGTTCCTTGGGCAGAGGAGAACTGATCACGTGATCGGCTAGTTGTATTGTTTGTGGCGTCAGATATAACCCAATCCCTATCTCAAAGCCTAATCCTTAATCTAACCCTTACCCTAACCCTTACCTCAACACTAATCACTATAACTAACTGATGACGTAATCTGTGATGCAAATTCTTCTACCCGAGGAAGTACACAAATGTGGCTGTATCTTTGCTATTTTTGACGGATTTGTTTAAAAAAAGTATAGTATGCTTAATGATGTGGGTTAAATTAACAAATGCGCCGCATCTTTGGGAAGATTTTGATAAAAATAGCAAAGATACACAACAATTACTGATATCTCAGTATATATGTAATTGAGTAAATGACGTCACATGGTTACAAACAAAATGAAATATCTCAACAGGGGTCGAAATTTAATTTTTTTTGTACTATACAGCCGAAATAGTAGATTTTTATATTTACTATTCCGTCTGAAGATCCACTATTCCTTAATGTACTGTTTCTGATTTTCATGAAATCATCCTTGAGACTCCTAAAGTGAACTGAATAATTGAATAACAAAAGTAAACATGTACAGTGCATTGCTCTGTACGTATACAGTGATGAACAAATTATTAATAAAAAACAAAGTTCAAACACTGAAATGAACTTGCGAAATCTGTTGCGAAGTTCGCGCCCAATTTCCAAACTTGGAAACGTAATTGGCAAGTTCCCAACGAACTTGGGAACCGTGCGTTGAAAAGTGACTTGAAATGGACAATAATATTGCTGCAAAGAAATTAGAATACGCAAGTACTGCAAGCGAACAAGAACTTTAGCCACGAAGTGGAACAGTGGCTCAAAGTCCGGTATAAAGTGATATATATATATTATTATAAGATCAGGAAAACCCTTGCTTGTCGATATTTGGTACCACAATTTTTTCTACTCTTTTCTCCAGAATCAGAAATTTGATATGCAACATTGCAGTTGTACTATTTTGTGTATACTAAAGTTACTGCAGTCTTAGTACAGCAAGTATTTCAAAGAAAAAATACTTGAGAAACAGTCAACATGTATAACTCCAATAGTTTTGTTATTCATATAGCTTGTTTCTGTATCAGAAGTTTTAAAGGATGAGGAAAAACGAAAAAGGTTAGAACAGCCCTATGCATGTATATCGGACAACAGTATTTTTATATATAGATGCTTGCTGAGGGCCGCTGAGTGATTTTGGGGGAACAAAACCTTCCCCCTATGATGCCAAATTTTATTGCAGCAGAAAAGTGATATACAGTAAAATAGAGCGGCTATCTCCTGGGGTCTAAGTCTAACTATGAGAATAGCCAGATTGAGAGAAGTCCTCAAAATGATAAGCGCCAAAAATTAAGATGTCAGCATTTTGAGAAGACCTTCATGGCGCCAAAAATTAAGAGGTCATCATTTTGAGAAGACTTCAAAATGATGACCTCTTAATTTTTGGCGCCCTCTCAAATTGGTGGTCGTTTTGATGTTAAGGGCTGGTGCATATTAACTGCTCTCCTCTCTGTCTTAAACACTATAGCTGGAAAATGTACCTATATAAGACTATAAGTCCTTCATTCAAAATCTGCATATACATATTTTTTCGTTGTACTGTATTTTTCAGTCTGACGATGAAAATTTAATATATTTTGTATGCAAATCTTAAGATGTTAATCCTACTAAGACATTAGTCCTTGGACTTTATACTAAAGACTATATATACCTCAATGGTTTAACTTTTGTTCTTTATTTCAGATATGACATCATATTACGAGATGGTTTGCCAGATTGGCGGCAACCGGTGTTTTATTATCGCCGTGTTCGGAAAATGGGCTTTTTGGAGTTCTTGATTTTTATTTTTGTTATTTTTACTGTTGGACATTTTATCATTGCGTGGTCAGTATACCTGGAGCGAAAGTTTGAACTGGTTAGTGGATTACACTACTTTACATCAACTGATAAATTTATTCATGTTAGGCACCTTAGGCCTGTTTCATACTACAGATGTGACTTAGTGTATTTCGTCCTGTTTTGTGCACGAAGGGTTAAAAATTGGCTTGTGTTTGGGCTAAAGATAAAGATTAAAGAGAAACGTAGTTGTGTGCGAAACATCGGAATATAACCATCGACTCGTGCACGTGTGGAAACGAGGTTGTTGAGGCAAAAGTGTAATAAACGGTAAAGTCTGTTGAGACGAATTTAAATGAAGGAATAGACCTTACCGTTTATTCATTTTTGACCCAATGGCCTTGTTTTCGTGTTTGCCAGTTTTGGCATGACAGACGCACATGAAGGTTATTTTCCAATGTTTCCTTCACGATTTGGTTCCTTGTTGATCTTAAGCCCAATAACAAGTACGTTCTTAACCCTATTGTGCACAAAACACGAGTAAATACCCGACACGAAAACGAGGCCATTGGATCAAACGTCAATAAACAGTAAGGTGTATTAAATGCGGAAACGCTAGTGCGTCGTATGAAACGAATTAAATTGGTTTGGTGAATTAAATTTCGTCATGGCTAGAGTGCTAGACGGATAAAGCGTCTGTAGTGCAAATTACAGTAAATACTGTACATGGGTATTGTGTTATTTTAAGTTTCTGATCCCGTGTTTCGTATTCCTGTGTAATCCATAGTTATGGATTCAATATAGCCTGCGTATAGTGGCGCTTGAGAGGGAGAGCGAGAGAAGCTAGGGAGGAGGGGGAGGGGGGGGGGGAGGCGAGTGCGATTCCACCCTCTAGCTTCCCTCGTATTTTGAATGATACTATGTTAAACCCGATAGATCTACGAATTTAATCAAATTGGTCTGAATTAAATTGGCGTATGACGTCGTGCCCAGGGATGACAGCCTCGACTCGAATTTTACTACAGTTGTTATTTAATAAAGCTGGTTTAAGATGAAGTACAAGAATTATTCACTAAACAAACCATATGAATGTTATAGCCGTTTTCCGTAACTACATTCGTATGTATAGTATATAGGTTGTTCGTCCACGCACGGGCAAAGGTTTGTACAGTATCTTTAAGCGTTTGAACGTGATCGCAAACATGCAGACACTTCGCAAAATAGTGAGGTGTGAATATTCTGACCCTCTTGTTGCTCCAAATTTCAGTCATCAAATTCACCCCTCAAATTTAATGCTAATTTGACCTAATCGAGAAGATGCATACGACAGTTTTAGGCAAGAGTTGTGCAGTGTGTAAAGTGGCCTTTAGTTGCCTTAGGCCTTCAGGAACATCTGCAATAATTTGTGTGACTAGAATCTGAGAGCATAGATTTACGTCGCCAATTGTGATAAAGCCTATGAAGGATGGTATAATTACGCCTACGTAACTACGTTGTCGCACAGTAGGCTAGTTGTGTGCTTGATTTACACCAAGTTTTAAGCCGGTTGCATGCGACAGTTTTAGGCAAAAGTTGTGTGGTGTAAATCTGCCTTTTGGCAATTGGCATACTTCAACGAAATTATAATTTTTGCAGTAAGCTCTAGCTTGCCAGAAAATGCAATGGATACTATCTGTATCAAAAATTTAAATCTAAATGAAGAAATCCCTAATTTGGAAGCCGTAACGACTGAACATATTAAAACTGTTACTAAAACCCTTGAGGAAAAATACTTAACATTTTGGAAACATAACCTCGAAAACTACTTAGTAGTTATAAAAGATCCATACAACAGAAAATGTCTTTCAAGATTTAGAGTCAGCAACCATAACCTATTAACCTGCAAATTGAGATCGGGCGCTATCAAAATATACCCGGTGAAGAACGCTTATGTAAAATCTGCAATTCAGGAGAGGTGGAAAATGAAACCCATCTCCTCTCTTGCAAAGCCTATGAGCAATCTCGTGCAAACCGTCGAAGTTCATTAGAGAATGCTTCATCTGACGAGATTAATCTAAACTCTCAAACTCTATCAGCGGACATAATGAAGTCAACTGATAGTGAAATCATAACCAGACTTTCAAAATTTGTTTATTCATGTTTCGAGTAAAGACTTAAATACCTTGAAGCCAGGAATGCAGATTAGCAAAGGTTGTAATAACCACCTTATTGTAAATAGTATACTTGTCTTCTTTCTTTCCTCTTACAGGTAAACTACGTGAAGCGTTCCTCTTTTGAGTTCCTAACTCATTTGGAATTTTCATAATCAGCTTTGCAAATTTGAAAAATGCTTTGCAAATCCTTGAGGGAATTTGCAATTTTCCTGTCGGCCGTTGCAATATTCCAACGCAAATAAAGTTGCTTTCAAATTTTCCTAACTTCCTGTTTTAATTTCCTGACTTCCTGTTCTGTTCTGAGCGTTATCATTGGCGGATTATTTTTGTTAGCCAATTACAACGCGCAGAACAGAACAGGAAGTTAGGAACTTGTAACAGGAAGTTAAGAACTTCTAACACTGAGGAAAATTTATTTGGCTCTTAAGAACATTGCAAATTCCCTTAAGGGATTTGCAAGGGAGTTTTTCAAATTTGCTAAGGTAATGAGGAAATTTGCAATCAAGTTAGGAACTTAAAACAGGAACGCTTCACGTAGTTTACCTGTAATTCTTCTTAATATTGTATTAGTCTATTATAAATCATTCCACAAATATTAATCTGTGATAGTCCTAGTTTATCATAGTTTCTTCTATATATTGTTTGTAATGCTTTAAAAGCAATACTGTAAATTTATGGTCATGCTAATAAAGCTATTAATTACTATGCGAGAAATTATTGAGAATTGTTTAAATTGTTTTGGCAAATTTAGGACGACGTGTTGACATCTTTTAAGAAGAAAAAAGAGAAAAGAAATAGAAAACTTATCAAACAGGGAGCGGTTGTAGATGAAGTGCAAGTTGAAGATATACTAGGTGAATGCATGAAACTGGATTACTCTATATTTAGAATACCAGTTTATATTATAACGTTCTTCCAACAAGGGCAACATCTTTGTTATTTCAAAACCATCGTTTTTGATTGGGCAAGATTGGAAACCTGTCCCTAGACCTTCTTTATAGGTGGGTTTCATTATGTGGGACAATGCAGGACATGGTGGTTGAAAATAAGAGAAGAGACAATTATCTGAGTTGATCAAATTGTTTCATGTAGGTACTGATCTTGAGTTTGGTTGCACAAATTGTCCATGTAATGGCAACATTAATTAGCATAATTTACTTGACCCAAAAACTGTCAATACATTTAAAGTTGACCACCATGTGTGACATCATATAAAACACCCTTTGAAATGGTTTAGTGTAGGCATTATATGTTTCAAATGTATGCCATGACCAATGATGTTTTAGGAGGTGTGTGCTCGTGATATTATTGAGCTTAAGCAAGCGACATTTTTGTCAACACCGACGTCACCCAAAAGTTGGTACAAACTAATTTTGGCACCATTTTGCATCATAACGGCCATGCAAATGTTTTGTTATACTAAATATGTTGAAGATTACCAGAAACACAGTTTTTAATCCAGTCCCCCCTCGGCAATCTGACGTCCGTATTGCAAAAACGTCGCTTGCTTAACCTCACTAATTTCTCCCAGGGAACTCCCATCCATGAAAACCCTCCTTTCTTTACAATGCCGAGGCTTTTCAATACACGGTGTGTATAATAATGAAGCTTAACCAACTTAGGGAAACCTAAGTGGTAATACCCTTATTTTAGATTGAATTTTACCAAAGTTTTCATTAATTGAGGCTTTTGTGTACAATTGGTTTTGTAGATGTGGAAGGAGTGCACAAGCCAACGTTTTGGGATTTGTTGCCGTTTGTGCTTTATCGATTAATCGTGTCCACCATTCGCCAAGCTCGGATGAGAAGAGAGTATGAGAGACAACAGAAAATAAGACAACAATTGATGGAAGAAGAAGAGAAAAGAGAACGAGAAAAAGAATTAGGTTTGTTTTTGAAAATATTGAGTCAGGTATAAGGCTGCATTCCAGTAGCTTATTTTTTACCTGCAGTACAGCACACACGGACGGAAGATTTTTGTTAATAACTTTGGTCAACTAACTGCCTTAATTAAACACATACAAAAGCGTTTCTGGGCAGCTGATGGTAGTGGAACTTAGATATAGTGATACCTTTATGAAAAAGAAAAGTTGTTTAATTACTGTAATTGGGGAACCACTGAGTATTTTCATACAATACAACGGTAACTCCGTTGTATCAAAATGCTTACAACGTTGAATCAAAATGCTTACAACGTTGAATCAAAATGCTTACAACGTTGAATCAAAATGCTTACAACGTTGAATCAAAATGCTTACTTTATTCGGAGTTACCGTTGTATTGTATTTTAATTACTGTACAACTCTCATTTCTTTAAGGCTAGCCACATAGAATGACAAGTATTTTAAACACTATTTTGCCACCCTGGCAACTGGTGGTTGACCACCAGTGTAAAAATATACAAGCACTATGTAGATGTTTCACATTTATCAACGTGGTTGCCGTATTTACTTATTAATTTAAGCACCGCCCTCGCAGACCCCTGAGAGCGTCGCACTCATTTGCAACAATGCGGCGCTTGATCGAGCACCATCAGAAATAATTGTTCGAGAACCGTTATCAGTGATAGGATGAAATTGTGCAATTTTCCACGAGGTGTGCTTGTGGGCAACTGTGCAACTGTATATCAATATATCACAGAAAGTTCTATAAGCATTGATCGACGATGGTTTTCTTTGCGGTACTGATTTATAGATAAATCTTTTCAGATGCCAAGGCTGTCTTCTGCCTGTTCCTTTTTTAAAGCAGGCGTGTACATTTTGCTGTATAAAACCAGGATAAAACTAAGCTTAACTTAATTTTATTTCATTTGTGTTATATTTTACCAGAAAATTTATTGAAACCGAAACCGCGTCGACAGCGAGTGCAACAACCTGGAGTTAGCTCGGAGGATGTTGCTAAATGGGAAGGTGCCCCTGTGACCACGCACCTAGCACGTGATGATGACCTCACAAGAGCAACAGAGGTGGAAAATGGAATGACACCAGGACAGAAAGTACGTGCCTTATAATTTTGGTTTTGTTTGAGGGAGGGAGGGGAGTCGGGGACGAATTACATTACACACCTACATTTCACGGTAGGCTGTTGTGTTCTTAGCCAACGTTTTTTGAACAATTGTTACACTGAAAATTATTGTATGGTGTATACCACCCCTAGCGCTTTTGGATTGTACTGAACTATTTTGTTTTGTAACTGGAGTGAGCCTTGTCAAGACCGGATTTTGAGGGGAGGTACGCACATCATTTTGCACCTTCCCTGATAATTTTTGCACCTCCCCTGAAAAGCCATACACCTCCCCTTGGGAAAGTTTCAATGATAGATCAAAGTAAAAATTTGACATTTTTTGGTTGTTTAGGGTCTACACTTCGTAAGAACGTTTTTCTGTAAAATTGAAACAGTGATAGCCATTCATCTCTGTGTCAAGTACCCTTTTAATGTAATGTTTTGAAAGAAACTGTGTAATAATTGTAATGAAGGGGAAAATTGGATGAGTTGTACAGTTATAATTCATTAATACACTGGTACATATGTACACTACATGCATACGTCACGTCGTTGACTTTGGCCCGTTCTAAGCCCTAACTTTCCATGGTGGTCGTGAGCTAGACTGCTGCACCTCCCCTAAATATTTTTCCACCTCTCCCAAATCACCCAAATCCGGCCTTGAGCCTCGTATGATTCCCCATAAGAGATTCTGCAATTAAAGCAAGCATGACAACAACACCAAGACGACAGTATTTCTGTCTAGTATTTCAACACAATAAAATTAATCAAATATGGTAGTGGAAAAGAAATAAAGAAAAGAAAAGAAATGAAATATTATTTACACATTGTCTATGTTTACGACGGAAAAATAAATATTTTATTGTCTTGTATACAACGCCAACATTTTAAGCCGTGATAAATGCTGTAGTTTTCCAAACAGTCTTGAAGAGTGCTCGTCTGAATTTCATATTTTCCGCCGATAAGATGTGCCACTTAGCAGTTTTTATCGTACACAACACTACATGGAAGTCAGGGACCATCCTACGAAGGTTTTTCTTCACCTATAGATTTTATTTTTGTAATAGGAAGGTGAATGGAACGAGGAGGATCTGTCAAAGTTATCTCGTTTAATGGTGAAATATCCTGGTGGTACTCCTGGCAGATGGGAAAAAGTTGCCTGTGATATGGGCAGATCGGTGAAAGACGTAAGTACACTGTACCAGGCAAGCACATACAGTACATGGTACTACATACATGTTTTTCATAGTACAACGAAGACACGTCGTTTTCTGATGAAGGTTCTGTGAACGACATTGCGGGTCAATTTTTACCAGTTATAGACCTAGTTCCAGGGAACGAGGGGTATTCCTCAAAACATTACCTTGAGGTTTGAAATATCCGAGGGCGAAGCCAGATGATTATCTCGTCCCTCAGGGTATTAACTATTCGCTCATAGACAACTTGGACTCGTTGTCTAATTGTTAAATAGATCTTGTCAACTTCGTATGCGCGAATTGCCCAAGTGATGTATCTATCATATTAATATACAATGCATAAAGAAAAAGTGATGATGAATATAAATAAAACGTCACATGATCTGAAATGGCAAAATGCTTACCGCGAAACTGCACGGTAAAGTCTAATTGAATGATTACCATGATGTATGACGACGCTCAAGTTTATATAGCGCTAGCTTGAGCTGTAAATGGAAATAGGTTTAATGACTATATAACTCTCTGTATGTACAACCTTTGAACTTGGTAAAACTAAGATGTACATATTTCTTTTGAAGATTACGATGCAAGTTAAGCAGACGAAATCGATGATAAAAGACCAGGCCGTTCCTCATCAGGGTATGTCGGTGGATATTTGTTGTGTTGTAACACGCTCTTCCGGCAACTACGTCACCTTGGCTATAAAGTCTCGTTTTCTAGCGTCACTCACATGCAACTTGCAATGCAATTTCTCACATACAGCCATGCATAATCTAAAAAGTAGTCGCAGGGAAACCGTGAAATGGCTTTCATTCTACACTGCCGACAATTTTCATTCCATTTCATTAATTTTTTAGTCCATTATATTAAATTGTGTATTTGTGTCATCACAGAAATTCGGCAACTTTTTAGATAACATGGTTCTGCATCCTATATAATTTACGTTGCAAGTTGTAGCAAAAATGGCCTCGTGTAACTTAGCTGTA
>CACRXK020003486.1:14996-36016 GCA_902702795.2 Paramuricea clavata | reverse complement strand
ATAATAATTTGAAATCGCAGGAACTGGGAACGAGAATGCATACACCTATAAGCAATTGGGTTTGCGATCATCCTCAAGCATGCATACTAACTTTTGGTGCCATTTTGGAAGTGAACATTGGCCATTGGGATTTACTTTGATGAGTAATGCCCAGAATATTTTTAGACACATAGGAAATGAGTAATGCGCAGAATATTTTTAGACATAGGAAAATACAATTTATTTATTGAACGTTCTCTGACTAAATATTTATTTCTACGAGCTTTCGGCTATCAGTCTATACCCTTCGACGGGTGTATACAAATGATTCTATAAAGGACGCTAAACTTAAGTAGGTGGTATGAAATATGAGACTATCTATGCTATGTTACAAATGAGGAATATAAATATTTAATTAATGTTTCTTGAGTTCCTTTCTTAAAAGTATTGTGTATTGTGCTGGAAGCGTATTAGAGTTATTATCAGCTTCGTCTGTTAGTGCAGTGTGCCAGGACTCTGAGGTTTTAAGGTTCCTATGATTTCCCTTGTCTATTACTTTAGCATTGGCAAAGTCAATAATATGATCTTGAGTCCATGCGTGTTTCGCGACATTCGACCCCTTCTTGCCTTGGTTCACATTCCTCATGTGTTCGGACTTTCTCGTCTTCAGGGATCTTCCTGTTTCGCCTATGTAGCTCCAACTGCAATCCTGACACGGTATCTGGTAGACCACGTTCTTTTGTTCTTCTGTTGGTGGTTTCTGTTTTGCAGATGGGAATTGGCGTTCGAGGGTTTTGATTGGCTTATTATAAACTTTAATGTCATGTTTTTGGAGTGTTCTGGCTAGAGGTTCGGTTAGTCCTTTGATATATGGTAGAACCGCAATTCCTGCAGATGGCGCCTATAGACTGATAGCCGAAAGCTCGTAGAAATAAATATTTAGTCAGAGAACGTTCAATAAATAAATTATGTTTCAACCTGGCTACGCATCCTCTATTTTTTCAATAGGAAAATACGTTCAAGAAAGGTCTTGTGCTGTACTAGTATAATTCTGGCAAATTTTAATGATTTTCTTAACCTTTGTGTCAATGACTGTTGTCTGCTGATGCAGCAGCCATAGGGATCCATTACTCAAACTATGTTCTTGTAGCTTCAAATTTACAATATAAAACACTTTTAATGTAACATTCTTTATATATGTAGGTTCTAGTTGAGTGGCAGCAACAATGAAAAAAGTACACACAACATTGAAATGTCCAGTGCACTGGCAGCGAATCCTGCGACATCTTAACTTTGTTTAACTTCACCCAATCAAGAATCATCTCCTGAATCAGGCATACCGGCCGTGGTCAACACTGGTTCATTTGCTAATGTAAGTTTTTAATTACTGGTATTTTAGATTCCTATTATTAGTTCTATGGTAATATACTTTGCTCCCCGAAACAACAGTCTTTGCCGGCTGCCAAAGACGCTGTAAAATCCCCCTGTCAAACGAGGATGAGAGTTGACAGTCATCAATTGTTACAAGGGACATTTCAAGTTCCAGATAAACGAAATAAAGGATTGATGATGATGTAACTATGTTTCAACTTAAATAACATACTCTCATCGTCATTTGATCCGGGCTTAACTATTTTACTCAACATTAAATCGTGAAGCATCGAATCCAGAAAAAATCTTATCCAGAACCCGCTATAATCACATAATTATATAAAAGTCGTTTCAGTAGCAGCAAAAGCCAAACTAAACACCAATCTAGGATTAATAGCTTTAGATTTTAGGAGATAGTATTCGAATGGCTATTCGAATTAGACTGCTAATAAAAGGTATGATTTATTATTTTAATAAAGTTTATGAAGCTTTATTTCAATACTTTGGTGTAACAAAGATAGGAATTTCAGACCTGCCAACTCTCACGAATTCAGGTATTATCTCACAGAAATATTTTCAAATCTCACAGATTAACGATTTGGAAATTTTAACCACTAGACTTGAAATTGGAGGTATTGAAATGAAATAAAAGTAGCCAATTGACTGAAATACTAATTTGTAAAAAAATCCCCATCACTATTTATTTCCTCATTACTAAGTAGTCTAAGTACTCTGCAATTTTGAGTAATCTAAGTGGTATGCTCCATTAGTGTATCGCTGGAGCAGAGCTGTTGTGTGCAGAGCCGTTGGCTCCAACTGCGTGTCTGGTACCGTATGTGTAAAGGGTCTAATACAACAATGATGAATAAATGTACTGGATATTGGCTGGATAATTTTGTCAGAACAACACACTTGCAAGACAATCTTACCTAATGAACAGAGACCTTTTCAGTCTCTGTTATAATTTTATTATTTTATGTTATCTATGGAGAAAAGCTGCTAACTTCGACTTGGAAAAACACCAAGACTCATATGTAAACAAATGCCTCATTGATAACTATTGCCTTACTTTCCCACAACAATTTCATGATTAAGCACCTCTTGGATATGTCCAAGCAAGAACTCATGAAAGGAAATTTCTGGCTTCTAAACAGCCTTCTTACTCGAACTCTATGGAGCGTTTTCAGCTTAGACGACTCTTATTATCATGTGGGGATGTTATCCCAAATCCTGGTCCGACTACAAACAGTGTAATGTGTTTTACTTGTGATAGAACGGTTGCCCGAAATCACCCCATGTGTGAACATACCTGTCATATAAAGTGTGGTGGCATAATGCCGGGTGAATACAAAAGAATGCAACAGATGTCAAACATTGCTTGGTTTTGTTCTTTGTGTTTACTCTCTACTATGCCTTTTGCTAACTGCAGTATTGATTCTGACATATCAGTGAATCTGATGGCCGACCTCAGTCATCAAACCATGGTATCTACAAACACAACTATACCGAACAATGGAAGCTTTCGCAATGTAAGCCAGTTACAAAAAAAGTTGTTACAAATTGCAGAGGCATTGCACTGCTTTCTAACCTTTCTAAAACTTTCGAAAAATGTGTAAACACAAGATTATATTCTCATGTGGAAAGTATTCTTTCCCATAATCAACATGGTTTTTATGCGTAACTCAATTATTAGATTTTGTACACTCGGTAGCAGACACTCTCGATAATGGTGGTCAGACTGATGTATTATCTATATCTAGATATGGCTAAAGCCTTTGACAAAGTACCTCATAAAAAAATTAGTTATAAACTCGAGATGTACGGTATACAAAATCCCTTATTAAATTGGTTCCGAGATAACTTAACAGGCAGAAGACACAGACTAATAGTTGATGACGTAAGTTCATATTGGAAAGAAGTTCATTCAGGAGTACTGCAAGGCTCAATTTTGGGACCGACTTCATTCATAATATATATCAACGACATATCACAGAATTTATCAGAGCATACTTGGCTCCCACTTTATGCGGATCACGCTAAATGTTATAGAAATATTAAGTCTGCAGCAGATCAACATATTGAAGAAATTATACATTCATATGGTCCGACCACATTTAGAATACGCATGTGAAGTATGGTCTCCGCACCAAGAATATCTGAAAGACTTAATGGAAGCATTTCAATGCTGTGCCAAAGAGGAATTTCTCTTGTTTTCAACAGTTTTGTATTATTTCTTTTTAATTATTTCTATTTTTTTATTATTGGTTTATTTGCCCAAAAAAAAGAAAGACTGTTGGCTATTTACAAGATATTAATAAAATAAAGTCGGCGAGGAGACCTCAAGAAGCTTAGAGCTTGTGTAAAGAGGCCACCTCATCTCAAAATTCAAAGTTAAATATTTAATTTATCAGTATAATCACAGTTTAGGGTTACAGACATATAATGAAATTGAAATTAAGTCACCGACACATATAATGAAATTGAAACATAATGAAGTTAAGAGAGAAAATTTACGAAAATATATAATAGATTTTCCAATAATTTTATATATTGTTACTGAATATTCGATAAACATGGTCATAGCATATCAGAGTTAGCTGTTTAACATCCTTATTCGTTAAGCAAAAAATTACGAAGTTGCATCTTGAAAGACGAGATTGTGTTTATCGCAATTATATTTGTAAGTAAAGAATTCCAAATATTCGGTCCTGAGTATAAAATGGTGAACTGCTTAATATTAGTTCGACAAGCATGAGATCTATAGTTACCAGCAGATCTGGTGTTATAACCATGTATTTGATTGTTTATTGTAAACAGTTCATCAAAGCATGTTGGCAACATGCAATGATGATATAAAAACATAAACTTGCCAATATGAAATGTATTTAACTTAAATATATCCAATATTTTGAGTTGTTTAAAAAGTGGATCAGAGTGTGCACAGTATTCGGAATTTGTAAGAATACGTACAGCTCGTTTTTGTAAAAGGAGAATTCTATTGAGGTTGGTTACATAAGTGGAAGACCATACTATATTACAATAAGTAAGATAGGGATATATAAGTGTGTAGTACAAGGATAATCTTGTTGTGGATGACAGTAGATATCGTGATCGGTAAATAATTCCAACAGACTTGGCGATTTTATTGCAAATATAATTAATATGTTCCTTCCATGACAAAAGTTTGTCTATATATACTCCTAAAAATTTTATATATTGTTTTTGAGTGATCATTTGATTGTTATATTGGATAACAAGATTTAAATTAATTTTCTTTTGTCTCGGCCGAAAAATGATTTAATTTGTTTTACTGATGTTCACAGACAATTTATTTGACTTTATCCAGATATCCAGCTTTTGAAAGTTCACTGTTCAAAACACATACAAGCTGTTTGATCTCCGAATTTGAATAATATATACTAGTGTCATCAGCAAAAAGATACGATTTTGACAGTTCTAATGCATTCAGTAGATCATTGATATATAAAATAAAACATAATGGGCCTAAAATAGAACCTTGCAGAACTCCACATTTTAATTTTTCCATGGAGGAACAGGTTTCATTATATTGAACAAATTGTTCACGATTGCAGAAATAGCTCTTGATCCATTGGAGTGCAACACCTCTTTTACCATGTTGTAATTTAGAAAGATCAATGAACCTTTGAAAGATCAATGAACACTCCAGCAGCTATCTGGTACTGATCAATGGGCGTGGCAACGTTATTTATTAGAGAAACAAGTGAATGCATAGTAGAATGGTTACTGCGAAAACCAAACTGATATCTATACAAAATTTCACATTGCTCAATGAGTGATGTTAACCTGGTTTGCATAACTTTTTCAAATAACTTTGAAAAGTTTGTCAAGAGTGATATAGGTCTATAGTTTGTAAAGAAACTTTGATTTCCAGTTTTAAAAATTGGTATAATTTTAGCGAACTTTAGTTTGCTTGGAAAGAACCCTTTGGACAAAGAGAGATTTATAACATTAACAAGGGGTTCTACTATTAGGTCAATAGATTTTTTTATTACATACATGGATAGATTATCATAACCAGGAGCTTTAGCAGTTTTAAAAGAGTTACAGATTTCTAAAAGCTCAATTGCATTTGTTGGATGAAGTGAAATAGATTCTTCGCTATTTGAATTTAGGAAAGAAAGAAAAGAGTTTGAAGTCTCAGGAATCTTACTTGCAAGATCAGGGCCAATGTTAGCAAAATATTTTTCCAAAACCTGTTAGCAATGTCTTTAGGATCAGAGATATGAAGAAGAAGAAGAAAAGTTAGATAGCGAGACATGTTTTTCCCATCGCAATGTCATTAGGATCAGAGATATGAAGAAAAAGAAAAGTTAGATAGCGAGACATGTTTTTCCCATCATTTGAACTTTTCAAAAATTTAAAGCATTGCTAAGTAGCATACCTGAAGGTGAGATTTGATGCTTCATTTTGTACGGTATTTCAGTTTGTTTTCTAGATTTTTAGTCATTTTTATCATAAATATAAGTACGGTATTATTATTTGTAGCTAGTGATCCAAGGATAGTGTAAAGTTTCAAATTGAAAAAGACCACTGCAAGAACTGTATAGCCTATAGGGTTGCTGACCTTGAACAGTAAGCAGGTATAGGCTAGAGAATACACGTTACTCAAAAATGTGGATTAGAATAATGTTGAAAGAGAGAACAATTCCTTATCACTCCGATGTGTTCGTAAATCATTGATTAATAAATTTTGGATTGCAAGAGCTCTAATTTAAGCATGATGACTTTCTGTTCTGTAAAGCTGATGCCTTATTAATACACTACGTCTACAAAATAAACAGTTACCATCACCGACAATGTTTACTGGCTTTCATCCTATTCGAGCTGGTCTTGTGGTCAATACTGACATATTTGAATTGCGTACGGGACCCGGGTTTAACTTGACATCACCAGACACAAATAAGAAATTTCTGTCAGATGTCGTTATTCTTTGCATATTACATTCACTAGTGCCCACAACTTAATGCTGTTTGACTTAACCAATTTGTGTTTTCTACTTCTAGACAAATCTAGTTCTAGCAGGCTTTGTAGATCTTTGTACTGTTTTTCAGACTTGCAAAGTTGTGCATTAATAGACCTCTAGAAAAGTGTGACATGGCCAAATGATTTTTATGAGCTGTGCTCTTAATGAGGCTGGCCTTGTGACATTGCCAAATGTATTTATCTGCAAACTAATCAGGCAAGCCAAATGGCTGTGCGGGGGTTTCCTTTATCCACAAACACGTCACAAGGCAGACATTTTAAAAAGGTCTATTGACATTGACAATAGTTTGTGGATAAATAGGATCATTTGGCCAATCAGGAAAACCAGATGGTTGTGCGGGGTTTTCCTTTAACAGCTTCCTAAATTTCCACATATATACATTTCTTTGTTACTGAATTACATCTTTTCGGTATCTTGTAAAAAGCAAATTGTGAACGCAAGATGATTTAGGAATAGATTGCCCAATAATATACACTTAATGTCTGCACTGAGGGAAATAGTTTTGTTTTCCCGAGAATCTCAATGTTTCCCGAGACGAAGTCGAGGGAAACATTGAGATTCGAGGGAAAACAAAACTAACTATTTCCCTCGGGTGCAGACATTAAGTGTTTTGTTATATAGCGACGAAACAAATATCAACATTGAACAACATTCATACAACAATATTTGTATTTCATGACAAAAACTCTATAGCGTAAATGAGTTTAAAATTTAAAAAACCTACTTAAATGGTTTCAGCAGCATATCCTGTTGCCTGTTATGTATTTTTCTTCTCTTTTACATTCTTTATTTTAACACAAAGCCACGAAAACAGTAGTTTAAATAGTATAAATTTGTGCCGCCATTTTGTTTATTTATGTACGTAGCCGGTCGGGGCGGGCAACAATTTTTCACGTATTGCCCGGGCGGGATACATTGCATTTATCTAAAGCCACGTGACTACAAATCAGCCAGTCACGTTTGGTGTTCACACTAGCTATATAACAATTTAGTTTAGTTGAGTTTCTCACTCATTGGTGAGCGGATTTCCCAACAGGCTATATTATTGCCCAATTGATAGGGGGTCCGAGGTACCTACGATTTTAACGTCCTTATCCGAGAAGACACGAAAGTCCATTTACTGATGTCAATGTAAAGGTAGCTCTTCCTCAGTTATTTTAAGACTTTGAGTAGAAGTCCTACTCCAGGATTGAACCCGGGTCTCCCAACAGGCTATATTATTGCCCAATCGATAGGGGATCCGAGGTACCTACGATTTTAACGTCCTTATCCGAGAAGACACGAAAGTCCATTTACTGATGTCAATGTAAAGGTAGCTCTTCCTCAGTTATTTTAAGACTTTGAGTAGAAGTCCTACTCCAGGATTGAACCCGGGTTTCCCATCACAAGTGATGATCACGACATCACAAGTTAAGGTTACAGAACACCTTTGAGTGTTAATTTTGACTAAACTTTTTTTATTGGTTTCCATGAAAGCATTAGACCAGTTCTACTATCTGACCAAGTTTGAACGAAAAATGTTGAAAACTCGCGGAGTTATTTAATAAAATACATTTCGCTGCAATAAGAAAAACATTGAAAATGCAATATTCAAATTCAATTTTCTCCCGAAGAATTTTACGGTAATTACTGATTATTTTCAAACGAGTTGTGCTCCTGCGGGTTTTGACCAATTTTTCTCAAATTGTCACAGGACATAGCTAAAGACGTCAGTTTCAAAATTGTGTTCGGCTTTTCTTTAATTTTGGATATTTTAATAATAAAGAGCAATTCACTCAAACAATTCAGAAATATATTGCAGTCGTCAAAGAAATCGCCATATCAGCGGAATGACGAAATAAACAAAAAATTCCGAACACAATTTTTTAGAACAACTATTTTACTGTATAAAAATGATATTTTCATAAATATAACTTAAAACCAGCAGGAGCACAACTCAAAAGCGTAACGGTACCGCGATTTAAGATTTTCCTGAATAATTCTTATATTATTTTATTGTTTGTTAATTTTACAACTTTACCATATTTTGCATACACTGGCGAACATTTGGTGAAAATTTGAGTCAAATCGGACTGATATTGAGCGCGCAGTAGCGATTTTCCGCAAAACGCCAAAAAGGGTGTCCTGTAACCTTAACTAATACAAACACACTAAATAATATATATGTATATAAAGTAACAAATCAGGATTAGAAACAGCATTGGCTAACAAGTATACTTTTAAATTGATTAATTGTTATGCCCTGTTCTTTTGCTGAAATTGGCAAACTATTCCATAGTAAAGCCCCAGAGTAGCTAATACTTTTTTTCAAAAAGTTGGTTTTAGGCTTAGGAATATGGAAATTAACAGCATTACTTCTCAAATTATGAAATTCATTGTTACTAATTTCAAAAATATCTGTCATAGGCTCATTTAGATTGTTGTTTTTCACATTATACATGAACGTTGCCTTTTTGAATATCATTCGTTCTGCCAGTGGCCGCCAACCAAGTTCTGATAAAATCTCACACGATCTAATCTTGTACGATTTGCCTGAAATGACCCTTGCAGCCCCTGTTCTGCAATTTTTGTAAATTTTCAATTAGATAATTACTGCATGTATCCCAGACAAGGCTACAATAGTCAAAATGAGGCAGAATTAGGGCATTGTAGACATGCATTAAAGTAAATTTCGGTACGTAAGGTTTCATTCGTCTTAACATACCGATTCCTTTTGAAACCTTGGCAATTGTAGCATCAACATGATTTTTCCAAAGAAGCTGGTCATCTACCACAACCCCCAAGGTTTTTATTTCACTTACTCTGTTGACTTCTGTATCGCCTAATCTAATTGTAGGAGTTTGGATATCATTTAAACGTTGTCTAGAGCCTATCAACATATATTCAGTTTTTTTCGATATTTAGAGTTAATTTATTGGCAAGCAACCACCGGTGAACTTTTTCTAGATCCTCATTCAATTGACTTTGAACAACTTCGGCCAATATACCGCTAGTTGTTAAATTTGTATCATTGGCAAACAGACTTGTGTTCGAGAAAGATAGACAGTTAGGAAGGTCATTTACATAAATAAGAAAAAGTAATGGGCCCAAGTTAGACCCCTGAGGAACTCCACAAGTAATAACAGCCGGAGAGGACACTGTTTGAGCAATTTTACACATTTGAGTACGATTTGTAAGATAAGATCGAAGCCAATCTAATGTCAGTCCATTGCAGCTGTAAAGAATTAACTTTTTTAACAAAATGTCATGGTCTACGCAGTCAAAAGCTTTCTTTAAATCAAGGAATATTACCCCGTTTAAATATCCTCGATCCATATTTATCAACCATTTATTAGTTACATCCAGCATTGCTGTTTCCGTTGAAAATTTTTTCCTGAAACCAGATTGCTGGGAGGCAAGCATTGCATTATTTTCCAAATACTCGTACAAGTGCACTGATATTAGTTTCTCAAACATTTTGGCAACAGTTGACAGAACTGAAATAGGTCTATAGTTGTTACATTCTGTCTTGCTTCCACTTTTATATAATGGAGATATTATTGCAGTTTTTAAACCATTTGGAAAAGTACCTGTATTAATTGACTGGTTAAAAATATGAGTTAAAATTGGAGCAATAATTACTGCTGAATCTTGCAAAAGCTTTGAAGGTATCTTATCATGTCCACAAGCTTTGGATATCTTTAATGTAATGAGCAACTGAAATACATCTACCTCTGACACATTTTGTATTTGAAAAGTTGAATTACTAGGAGTAACATATGATTCAGGTACATCGGTAGCATCTGGTATTTCATTAGCTAAATTTTCTCCAATTGTCTTGAAATAGGTATTAAAAGTGTGTGATATCTTATTTGGATCTTCAGTAACATCATTTGATATGTTAAGTTTGGTGATCGTAGTTGTCTTAGATTTTTTATTTGTTAATTTATTAATTGTGTTCCACGTATTCTTTGGATTATTTTTCATATCATTTAGAACAATCGTATAATAATTCTTTTTTGTGTCTTTAATAAGTTTATTCAACGCATTTCCGGCTCTTTTATATGCGACAAACATGTTTTCAGATCCTGTGTTAATTGCTTTTTTCTTAAGAAAATCTCTGATAAATCTGTTTCTTAATATTGTTTGTCATCCAAGGAGTGTACTCGCTTTTAACCTTTCTCGTAATTTGAGGTGGGTGAATGTCGGCAACAAACAAAAATCTTGTTTTAAAATCTTCCCAGAGTATATCTGCGTTGTTATCATTTATCGTATGTTGCAGAATATCCCAAAGCTCTGTAAGAAACGAATTTTTATCATGTTTAAATTGGGGCGAGCGGATAATTTTTGGTTCGTTACGTGGAATGGATATTTTTCGACATACGTAGATTAAACTGTGGTCACTTATGCCAAGGTGATCTACACCTGACATTGTGATGAGTTCTGGTTTATTACATAATGCAAGATCAATCAGTGTCCTAGAGGCTGCCGTTACCTGAGTGGGTTCCTTAATAATTTGTTCAAATTGATAAGTACTCGCTAGAGTAGCCATTCTAACTGTATGAGAGGCAGCATTATTACTGGATAACTTGCTCCAATCACAATTAATGTCCCCCATAAGAATACTCTCTTTGTTCTCTAAGTCCATATTTATAATACAGTCTTCATACCATTCGAAACATTCAATAGAAGCATCTGGTGGGGGATACCAAGTGTTAACAAAGAATGATTTTGCCTTTGGAGGACAGACCTCAATCAGGATTGTTTCAATATTTTCATTCATTAAATCATTTCTTATTTTGTAATCAATGACATTTCTGATATATAATGCTACCCCACCACCATTTCGGTTCCTATCTTTTCTAACTATATCATAGCCACTTATTTTAATTTCATAATTAGATATTGTACTGTCAAGCATAGTTTCGTTTATACTTAATATGTTATACTTTTGATTAGATAAATAAATTTGTAACTGGTCTATGTTTTTGACTAAGCTTCTTATATTTAGGTGGCCAATTTTAAAGCCTCTCATTTTCATAACTGGGTTATTTGCATTTGATTTAATTTGATTTGCATTATTTAGGGCAAAATGTTTGTAAGAATTATCCTCGGTAGCCGGTTTACTTCAATTGCCCGAACCCTTATTAAAATAGCCTATCAAGTTTTTAGCTAAAATGGAATTTCCTGCTCTGTTAAGATGAACTCCGTATGAGTTCAAGTGTTTGGCTTGTAAGTTGCCGTGTTGGATTAAGTCTATATTTTGATCTCGACAATAGCTTTGAAGTTGTTGTTTGATCTTACCTATTTTAGGTATATATGATGAACTGTCGGTCCTCATTATTTCAGACAGCACAGGTTTGGTTTCGGGAGATTCAACATGAATAATATTTACGATATCGGCAATACTGTTTACAATCTCTTGAGGATTTTTCTTTGCTAGATCATTTGTTCCCACATGCAAAATGATCTCGCGAGGCATGGTCTGATGTGATGTTTCATGTCCTCTATCATTGCGCCTCTAAAAGTCTGCATCGAGACTCGTCTTACGGTTTTTGAAGATCGTTGTAATCTCCTATCTAAGTGTTTAGTCATTGAGTCACCAATTATTACTGTGCTTGGCACTTTTGCTTTGCTTGGGCGAACGGATTCTTTGTTTTGAAGTTCGTCATTGTTCTTGTTCGTTTGTCCTTGACTCTTGTTTATTACCTTTTGCCTTCCATTGACAAGGGGGATTTCTTGTGATTTGATTTAAATATCACTGTCGCTTAAAATTTCAAATTGGTTTCTAATTACCGTATCACTTTTACTAGCAGAGAATGTCTCAACTTGTTTTTCTGACGCTGCACGCCCTTTGCCATTCTGCCAGCCATTGCGATTTTCTTTACTTTCTGGTTGATTTAGGTCGGCATCTGTCTGAAGAACTTTTATTACCATAAGCAGAGATTTTTTCTCCTCTTCTAGATCGCTTACGTTTGCTTTAAGTGACACCATAGCATATACAAGATTTTCGCAGCGTTTTAAGGTGTCATTTTCTGCTTATAGCGATTTATTCTCCTGTACCATGTTTTGCGTATATTCTTGGGACAGATCGTTGTTACATACACTGTTCGATTTTAATTTGTCGATTTGACTTGAAAGCTCGAGTACCTTTGCATTCACACGATTTTCTAAAAATTTGAAATTCTCAGCGAGTTTTTCCAGAGAGACACTCGAATGTTCAACGTTTTCAACATTTGAGTGATTATCGTTGTCAGCATTTGAATGTTCATCGTCTGTCGTATTTGTAGTTTCATCATCATAGTCTAACATTTGATTGACTGATATTTCGCCCTCGACAACATCTATGATTTGTTGTTGTTAAGGCACCAAATCAATAAGCTTTAACTTTAAATTTTCACTGGCAGGTCCACTGAAACAAAGCGACTTTTATGAAGACTACCAGCGAATTACTAGGTTATTATCAGCTTCATATTGTTTACAGCCACCACGCCGCAGCGGCCATTTTGTCTCTGCCTTCAAAAACGAGTTAAAAAAGCTTTGAAGCGATTCAAAGCTTCCTTCCCACTTGATCGATCCTTTCTTAGTTATATGTAGATACTTTTCACCATTAAAAGTGCCTTGAGTTTCATTGGACGAAGGAAAATAATCGGAGCTCTCTGATTCACTGTTTACCGCCATGACACTATGTATGTTAATCTGTTATGTGATGTAATTTTTGTATAAAATGCCAAGAGCATAGCTAACAAGACGCCTGCTCAGGCGTTCACACTGGGCAATAAATAAATAAAACACCATTGCAATATTCTAAAAAATAATTTGAAATATGTAGATGTTCTTCACTTCTTGACGGCCTTCACTTCATGATAACAAACATTCCAAGTACAGCACAATAAAAATCCATACAAACCCAATAAAGTTCAGCGATATCTTATCGAAAAACACAGAAAAAGTTCAAGTGCATGCGTAATGAAATATCATAAAATACGTCCCACAATTACAGCGCCTAAGATTTGTAACATAGTTAAAAACGAAATTTGTTCTGATTAACATTGTGTAAAATTGGTCCTAACTGCAATCCATGTCCTAATCATCTTGTGAGCATGTTTTAGCTAAATTGTACAATCCTGAGCCCACAATGCCGCAACGGAATGTCACACTTGCTACAACAAAAAATCCGGAAAAGACCGACAAAGACATCAAAGGCATTCTATGACACTGGCTGCAGCCAGTGTAATAAAGTGTAAGTTGATTTTAAAAGTCTTCTGGTGTAGTAAATAACAATTAGTGATGAGGTTTGCTATTTTATGGAGCATAAAGAAGAAGGGCAAGTTGCCCAGCCGGGCCACATGGAAGAATATTTGCAGAAATTCCCCAATAACAATTGCACAATAAATGAGGACCAGGAAGCATTAATTGATCCTATAAATGAGGAACAGGAAGCATTAATTAGGGAACATGCTAATTTCTCTCCTGTAGATCCTTCTTCACTCTTATAAATCTTCATGGCCTCTTTGAACGACCCTGCTTCACCATAAACTTCATCAAATCTTTCATTTTGTGCACTACAAATTGTGGACCATTATCCAAGACAATCTCTTTGGGCAGACCATGAACAGAAAACAGGAAATGTAATGCTCGAATCCTTGCATAGGCGTTGAAAGATCGATAAGTGGGGTGACCATATTCATATATTTGTGTTCTGCATTATTAATTTCTTTTGAAATCGATTGTTTTTAAGGTCTGTGAACACGAATATATGAATATGGTCCCCCCCCCACTTATCGATCTTTCAACGCCTATGAATCATTGCAGCAGCAGTAAGTTGACGACATAGATAGGACTTCAATCCATTTCGATTTGGCATTTACCACTATCAAGTACATCACACCATCTACAGAAGAAGTCAGTGTGGCAGATAATGGTAATGAAGGACAACCCAATGAATGAGCAGAGTACAACTCAAACCTCAACCCAGAGATCTGGCAATAATTTGTGGATTAGAGAAATTTCACCAGTACCTGTATGGAAGGCATTTTTTCTTAATCACAGACCACAGACTTTCTACCTTGCTTGGGCTTAAACGAGGGATTCCAGTGTTAGCAGTGTCACGTCTTCAGAAGTGGGCGATTCAAATTGGTGCATATCAGTATCAGTATGATATTGAATACAGAACTTCTAAGAACAATGCAAACGCTGATGCGTTGTCCCAGTTGCCGAGGAAAATTGTGGAAGAGCCAGATGTCTGGACTTCTGAAGCAGAAGTAAACCGAGTTCATCTCGAACGGCTCCGATTTCTGTATCTATGATCAGAGAAGCTACGCAAACAGATCCTGTCTTGTCTCTCATGGTGTATTTTGTGTTGCATGGTTGGCCTGAAGAGGGAACTTTGCCAGAAGAACTCCGATTTTTCTTCATGAAACAAGACCACAGAAGAATGCTGTCTTCTGAGAGGAACCAGATGGTGATTCCAACCAGATAGCAAGGGCAGGTGTTGGTGAGTTACATTTGAAGTCATTTCTCTGCCTAGTGAACTATTATCGCAAGTTCATTCCAGATATGGCAACCTTGGTAAATCCTCTGAATCGTTTGCTATCCCAAGATGTTCTATGGAGCTGGTACGACGACTGTCAGAAAGCATTTGAAACCTTGAAAGTGGGTTTGGCGAATTCACCATTATTAACGCATTACAACTCCAAGATGCCAGCGAGACTAGCTGCTGATGCATCATCATGTGGAATAGGAATCATGTTATCTCATGATGGAGAAGAACAACCCATATAGCTTATGCTTCTCGAACACTTTTCACTTTCCACCAGTGAACAAAATGAATCG
This sequence comes from Paramuricea clavata, assembly GCA_902702795.2. Taxonomy (NCBI): domain Eukaryota; kingdom Metazoa; phylum Cnidaria; class Anthozoa; order Malacalcyonacea; family Plexauridae; genus Paramuricea; species Paramuricea clavata. The sequence goes on along the minus strand of CACRXK020003486.1, from coordinate 20,826 downwards.
ATGATTGAGAAAGAGTGGTGAGAACATTCAAAGAGGCCATGAAGATTCGTAAGAATAAAGAAGGATCTGCAGGATAGAAATTAGCATGTTTCCTGTTGGGGTATCACATGACTCCACATACCACTACTGGTTGTACACCAGCTGAAATTCTGATGGGGAGAAGACTCTGAACCAAAAAAACTTATTAGTAGATATACCTACTAGTCATTACAAAATGAACACAGAACTGTCAGTTTTGGGTGGGAGGAAATGTGTTATGTTAGGTCATCAGGTGTATATTTATGTTAATTCTATTATGTTATGCACATTTCCGTCTAGATTTTTGTATAAAATGCAAAGAGCATCGTTAATAAAGTGTGAGTTGATTTTAAAAGTCTTCTGGTGTAGTAAATATAACACAGTATAGTTTTGTTTCTTTGTTTCTGTACTAAGATTGTGACATGTTTCAGAATAACATGTCTCATTGACCTTTGACTTATTCCCAAGGCTCAAGGTCATGTTGTGTTTCACAAGTTTCACTAGAATAAAGTCCATACAAGACTACTGACTGAGGAGAATTAATAAAAAATATGGAAAGTTTCAATCAATTACTTGAAGAAACTGTGAACACTCCTGTTCCTAGGCCTACATTGGGTACAACAGGAGGTAAAGAACAGGGAAGGAGAAGGCCGATCAGAGATCGGAACGCTGGCGACAGGGTCCGGAGCTGGCGATCTCAAGATTGTCCATGTGGAGTGATCGAGATCAACCAGCGAAATCGCACCATCCATTTATTTGTGTGTATACAAGAGGAGAACATTTCAAAAATAAAGATGGAATTTCTCGAGCAGATTCCAGGTGTAACCGAGACAAATCTGAATACAGGTTTTTTTTCCAGGATTTTCTCTTGGGTCCGTTTTTGCAGAGAAGATGGAGTCTAGCTGAACAGCTGGGGTGGCTGCACCCCACCTCCCTACCGGGGGGCTGACACCTGTACTCAATAAATGTAGTTGAGACAGAATGTGTTAAAGCAAGGGCACTAGGGGACACTATAAACTGGTTAAAGATGGCAAATGCATAGCTTTTCTTGTGTTGTGAGATGAATTCCAGCCATTTTTTCTTAATTGTCGGGTTTCCAACTGAAAACTAATTTCCACACGTCACAAATTTAACTCAAACAACTTCATTTTTACTGAACTGAAACTTTGGTGAGAAGATTGAGTTTCAAAACTCAATTCAAGATTGAGTTTTTGGGGCCGTTTAACGGCCCTAAAAAATCCCTGAAAAAAACCTGTCTGAATACGATGTTATCATTATATGATGCGGAGAGGCTACCATTGTTCACCTGCTATCTCTCAAATTCATTTTGATTACTAATATTTAGTAATAAGCACTTGCATGTAAATATTCTATGTATGTTTTGTATTTACTCGAAGATATTAGCTATTTTATGCTATTCTGTAAATTCGAGTTTAAATAAAGTTTATGTATGTATGTAATGTCACTATAGATTTCAATAGTTTCACAGTTATAGCAGTTTGGATAAGCTTTGATATAGATGAAGAAGGCCCCTAATATCTGAACCCTATAATCATTTCTATATTCAGAAATCAAGCAATCATGCTTGACACATGCTGTATGTGGTGTGGTTTGAGCAATTCCCAGAGTATTATCAGGGTTCAACATAGCCATTATCGCTGGCAGTTTTAATTTCAAAACAGAGGGGATCAGCAACCGCATACTTTAACGTAGCTGTTATCGACTCCATCAATCTGTGGCCAAGGCTCTGGAACATAAAGCTGGAATGACAAGAAAGCACAAGAACTGTGGGCACTGATCGAGCTGCGTCTCTGCTGACCGTATGGCAATGCAGTCTGCGAGTCTTTCATCCCATACTTGCGTGTAGTCAAGACAGACTGGCACAACCGGTTGAACAAAAGCAACTTGACTCATTTAATGCACAATAAAGTGACAGGTCCAAGCCTGCACGTTTTCTGTGAGCATTTTGTGAGCTTGCTGTGGACCTCTAGAATAGTGATAAATCACCTAAGGGAAACAAAAGTAGTATGCTGCAAGAGGAAACACATCAAAAAGGACAAGAAAGACAGAGAGGGAAGAATTCCTAAGAGATTGGTTGAAAGACATTGGAACTTAGGGTGAAGAGGAATCGGAGAGTGAGGAAAATGAAGAGATGGAAGCTGATGCATCGAGGAAGATGGCCCAGAATCAGCCAGGAAATCTCACTAGTTCTCTCTGCTCAGTGGGAGTTGTCAGACAGCTCCGAACACAAGAAGAGCCTCTCCTGGGCGGAATGAGAAGCAGTGACTCTGAGTGACGGTGACTGGTGATTCCAACTAAACTATAGTACTCTATTGTCAATAGTGAGAGGAATCCAAAATGAACTGAGCACCAGATTTTGAAAAGTGACAGATTTTTAGTCGTTTGCGATGTATTTATAAATTTATAAATATAGATTATTTACCTTCCCTAGCTTAATCACGGGCAATATGACAGTTGCAGTGTTGTTAAATAAAAAGTTAGGAATGGTATTGTACTTACTCATGTATAACAATTATGTTTAAAAGATAAGAATATTCATAACTTCTTATTTTGTTTCATAAATAGTTATTTAATATTCGAAACAAATTCCACATCTACTTCGTCTATAGCCTGCGTAGCAGGCTCTACTTTATGGGGGAGGGCGAGGGTTGAAAAAATTGGAGGGGCGAGAGAAAAATAGAGCCTGCAGGAAAGCCATATGTTTTCGCATATCTCCCAAATCCCGCCCATTAAAAAAACAGCCAATCAGTGATTTGATGCAATTAAAGGATTTTCCCTGTGACAGATCCAGTTTCACAACAACTATGCATAATGCGCGTGTATACTAAGTGTATATTTTGTATGTCATGTCCGAAACGCCAAAAAAAATTGTAAAAAGAACAGGCAGAAAAGCGAAAGAGGCAAGCGCTAACGATACATGCAGGTTTTGCAACAGCAATCTAAAAGCAGTATGTGGAAGTAAGCCTTCCTTTGAAAATTTGTTTAAGCCGTCAGGCAGACAAGACAGTCAAAATTTGATTTTAGCGAATGCGTGCGAGTCCATTGGCTTTGAGTTGAATCGAAGCGAAACTTTATCGGATCGAGTGTGTAAACCTTGTGGAAGGAAAATAAGGAACGCTGCTGAACTATACAAATTTGTAAAGGAAGCAGTTTCCTCAACGATAGTAAAAGAACAAAACGATACGGTTTCAGACGATCTGGGTGAGAGAAGCAAACGGCAGTTGCCCAGTACAGTAACTCCAGATAGGAACGAGTCGAAGAAATCACACAACGAAAACAAGGAGAGTACTTGTGTCAAATCTAGAACTAGAAAGTCTCTTTTCCTCGACACAGAAGAACGAGATTCTCCATCGCTTACCGTCGCATCGCAGGACAATTCGTTATTAACAACGACAGTAAGTCGAAGCAATTATTTCGATCAATTACCGAAATATATTGACCCTGTTTGTGATATTAAACAAAACACTCGACAGGCTAAGTTGAAAGTGATTATAGCGTATCCTAATAGTGATATTACCGCTCGAGAAACGTTTGACGGAACAACTAAAAGCGTAATAAAGAACTTATCGTTGAAAAATTGGAAAACAGTTGCAAACCTAGTTTTGAAACATCCTCAGTTAAAACAGTATATTATAGAGGCTTTGGAACGGGGTGTGTCGGACGAATTTACATGTTTGAGCAAGTCAGAAACCATTCTAAAGGGAAGAGAAGTCGACGAAGTCATTGCTTTTAACAACAAACTTCTTGTTCACGAAGTAAGCGTCTTATGTCCGTTGTGGCATGCTTGCATAAAAGGAGCGTGTGGGGAAAAAAGCTCGAAAAAAGCAAGCGCGCGCAAGTCTGTCATGGCTATGAATTCAATGGCGTTAGCGACAGCTTCGTTGGCGCGAGTACGAAATGCAACGTTGTCTGCATTTGCATATCGTGTTTCTACGATTCTTTTTCATAGTGGTACAAAGTGTGACGACATTCTTCGTTTGAGTCGCCTGGGTATATGTATGTCACCAGACAGCACTGTGCATTTCCAAAGGAAGTTGGGTGAAAATCACGAATCAAAAATATTATTCTGGAAGAAAACATCTGAACAGACTCTGTCAGCTTTGAACATGCTTGAAGCAATCAAAACAAATCAGGTGCCAGTGCTAGAAAAGGATGACATGGAAATAACTACCACCATTAACTTAGACGAGCAAATAGTAAAGGGATACTCCAACTTTGATCCTTCGGCATATGAGTACTGCAAAACATTACTAGAAAATGTTATGAGTAAAAAAGAAGAATGTTCAATAAATAGTGATACACTTGAGGATGCAATTCGTGAGATCCAAAATGATTTACCCATTTACAAGTAAGTTGATATATTAATATATCTAAGGCTTTTGTTGATATCCACAACAGTATCATAGACTACCATCCCAGGTTTGGCATTTCCCATTGTATTGCATATTATCCAGCACTGATACAGCTAAGGTTTACTTTTTTGGTTGAGCAATCTTATTTTTAAGGGCCTTTGTTGCTTTGGGGGCACTGCTTCCCAGGACAATTAATCAGTATAGTGGAGTAGGATATGTAGTTAGGCTGGGGCAGATGAATAGAAATAAATTGAATGGAATAGAATAAACTAAAAATGAACAATAACTACAATAAAATAAAAAATAGCATGTAATCATGCAATATGCAATGTACTCTAATAGATATTTGACCATTATTACAGGTAATTGAAGATTCAATTTGTCTTGCAGGATTGTTGGAGATAACATTGACTATACAATTAATGCCCGAATACAGTCAAAGAATAACCGTGATCAATCACTACATTGGACTCACCAATATGCAGTATTGAGCAGAGCCATTCACCCTTCATTGGACAATACAAAGTCCCAGAAGAGGATCAGTGATATTCAACTTGTTGATTTGCTACCAAATAAAGAAGTTCAACAAAGATTGAAGAATAGATGGGCTGTATTGGTTAGCAGGGTTATTTGCAAGTACATAACCCCTCTAAAGCAACTACAAGATATTGTGTTACAACATATACCACATACTTACAGCAATGAGATGGCTCAGAAATCTACCATTGTAAGTTTTTTTTAATAGTATTGTTTGGTGACTTATTTAATTTGTATAATTATCACATTATTTTTCCAGCTATGTTCATTTGTCTGCTGGGCGCATACTGTTCAAGGTTATATTACAATATCCTTGAACAAGCTGCACTGAACAAAATGACATTAAAACAAATATAAATTTTGATTATTTATTTTTTATTTGTTTAGTGCTGCTTAGGTCTACAGTTTCAAAATCCAAATATAGCTGGTGAAATGGCCAACCTATTAATTACAAATCAAGAGAAATATACCCCTTGCTCTTCCTTACCCACAAAGCAGAAGAAAATCCTACTAAATGTTCCCTTTCATGGAGATCAGTTATTTGAAGAACGCGTGCGTAATACCATGTGGACATACCAAGACGGAATAAACGAATATGACAAGCTTGAGGGATTACAACCAGAGGTAGCAGACTGGCATGCCAAACTCAATTTGTACGAGGTAAGTGTTAATTAGGGTCTTGTAATTCAAAATGACTAATTTGTTATTTCACTCAATTAAGGGATATGGTCACAACTGGTTTCACTATCTGAATACTGAATAAAATTATCTGACATCTGCATGTGCAGGAAAATGAGAGTTCAGCCCTTAACATAGCTATCTTATCATGGATAGGAGAAGAGGGATATTAGGGGGAAAAAGGAAAGGAAAAGGGAAACAAATTTGTTCTCACTTCCCCCCAA
>CACRXK020003486.1:0-14976 GCA_902702795.2 Paramuricea clavata | reverse complement strand
TTTACAAAATCTGCATTTCTCACTTAGCATCACCATCCATAACCTGATAGTTGTTTTAATAGATTGTTCTATTTTGTTCTTTCGCAGCATTTTCGCAGCATTTTTGTTACATAACTGTAAACCCTCTGTTTTATACGCCCCCTCTCAAATTTGCCCCATTTTACTCGGCAGGTACAAAATGCAGGTTGGGGATTTTGCAGGTTGGGAATTTTGCAGGTTGGGAATTTTGCAGGTTGGAACTTTGCAGGTTGATGATGCAAACTTAAAATTAACTAAAAAAAACTATAAACTAAGTATTCTAGTATAATTTAATTGTGTATTTATTGTAGTCTGACTCCTTGTCGGCGCTTTTGTTATCAGCCTATCCTGCTGCCATGTTTCTAGCCTCTGCTCTAAGGCTAGTGGCCATCACCCCTGTGAAAACATTCAAAATGAATAGATTGGCTTGGACCTACAGGGGATGAATGTTTAAATTGTAGCAAGGCGCCTACAGGATGTGGCGGTGTTTATACTAGAATGTTGTTGAAAGTTAACTAACATTCTCGACCTGATGATACGGTAATTGGGGGCTTGAGTGGACTTCTCGTATAAAGTGGGTGCAGAGATAGACACCTTATTCAGGCATTTTCTGAACTGTCGCCACGTCATGTAGGCTCCTCGCAACAATCGAGACATTCGTCCCCCTGAAGGTGCAACCTGCGTTTTGTACCTGCCGCATTTCTGTGGCTTGTTTAAACACTAGCCCCCATTTTGAGCCTCTCTTTTAGGACCTCCCTCTTATAAGCCCCCTATAAACCAATCAACACATTTAAATTCAACAAATTTAACATAAACTAAAACAAAATTTATATAGTTGGAAAGCTCAATATTTGTGAAAAACAGTTCTTCAGCTGAGAATGGAACCAGTAGAGCCAGCATGAACACAACTGGAAAAACAACAGCAGCAAAAGGTGTTCATGGCAACTATAATGAATATAAAGAGTTTCACGAGAGAGAAGTGGAGGCACACATATGTGCATCCTTTATGCAGATGTTTGGAATGAAGAAATTAGATGGTTCGTACTTTTTATTTTTAGAGTTTACACATATTCAATTGTAACCCACCTAGGGCCAGCTGTTCTGTTCTGATCTGATCCCAAATTTGTTACAATGATATCAGAATTACAATAGTAGGATTAGAAAATTTTGTAATTTCATTTAGATCCCCCCAATATTGCAATACCAGATGCAAATGAAAAAGAGAATGGTTGATGGATGTTTGTTCAGAATACATTGACAAATATGTATTGAAATCTGATGATGTATCAACACTTGTCACACAAACTTGTGAGTTACACAACAAGGCTAAAGTGAGATACAAATGCCGATACCAACATTGTGACAAAGATTATGTCTATCATTCTGGTAGGGTAAAGTAAGTATTCTAATTAGTACAGCAATTATTTTATTTGTCACTGCGGCTTGATCATTGGCAATCTGGGGTCTCAGTTCCTTTATTATAAATTTCCATGTAAATGATATAATTATGGAATACAATTGTCAATTTATCCTGTGTAGCAGGTGCTAGGGGTGCAGTGAGAAAACAAGAGGTACCAATGCTGCTATATATTCGCATGCATGGCTATTAATTTAATATTTTATAATGTCGAGTACCTTTGTGCAAAGTTCCGTGAATGACCCATTAAATGGCATTGTGGTCTTTAATTAAAATGTCTGTTATTCAAGGCATGAGGTCGATTCACATGGTCTTCTTGTGGAATTTGGTTCCAGTGAGAGGGATTCATTTGGATATTTCAAATGCAGAGCTGCCTGTGGATATGTTTACAGTACCAAAAGTACAAGAAATAGGTATAATGAAAAGAAATATACAGTCATGTAGATAAAAAATCTTACATACAGTGATACAGTACATAATAATTAAAACTTATTTGAACTAACTTTTGTGTTACTTATATCATTCTTTAGTCACGAGCAACGAGTTCATGGAAATTTATCTCCGAATGCGGACGAAGAAACTGAACCAGATTCTTCTCCAAATCCTGAGGACTATCTGTATAACTACCACAGAGCCAAATTAGTCTATGGACTGATACTTTTTGAATTTACAGATGCAGTAAAGGAGGGTGATGGTGATAGACTGTTTGACATATACAAGATGGCCCTTCTTTTGTATAAAGTTGGTGGGCACTACAAGTATGCTTACATAACACTGCTCTCTTTAGTCAAGATCACTGCTATTCTACCATTCGTTCTTTTAATAAACATGGAGGCAAAGGCAAGAACATTCCACTAGATCTAAAAATGGAGCAACTAAACAAACTGTTAAAAACTCTATGGAGAGGTCTTGGAGCAAATCTTTCAGAAAAGAGTGCACAAAGAATGGCTTCCTCTTTAGAATCGCTTGAATTGGTCATTGATTCTGTAGATAAGGACTGTAATTTTACAGGACGTGTTGGGTATAGATCAAAAGGAAAATCACAAGAGGCAGTTCAACAAATTGTAAATGATCTAATTGAGAAGGATGTTTTTAATCATCAATCTGGGAGAGAAGGGCATCCATCTTTTCCTAAATTTCCTTCCAGTCTACTACATAAGCTAAACTATAGGGATCTTCACAATTGGATAACTGGCCTGTTAAAGGAGTGGGAATCAATTTACAAACAGAAGAAACAATAAATACACAAACATGTACAGTACAACCATATTTATTTATTTGCTAGAAATTGTTTATTAATTTGTATAATATATTTTTCAATGAAACAATGAACATCTAACATTGGGGAAATTATTTGGTTCAATTATTCAAGGTAGTCTGCCTTTTCCCAGATGACTCTAAACAAATTTAAAGTTTTACATAGTTTTGTTCTGTTTATTTTATTCTTGTATCCATATATATATATATATATACTAGATACAAGAAAATTATGACCGAAACCTAGTCAACAAAACCTAAACAATGAAACCTAATCTTAAGGCGGATTTCCAGTCCTCGCACGAAGCTCCTCGCAGCTCGCTGCGAGTGATGCATGAGCACTTTCATCCAATCACAATGCTAAACAGTTCATTTTAATTAGATGTAAGCACTCGCAGCGAGTTGCGAGGAGCTTCGTGCAAGGACTGGAAAACCGCCTTTAAACTTAATCCTTTCAAATCAGGTACTGGTTGATCAAAGTTAGATTAGCACTAATCATGGGTTAAAATTTATCCCACTGTCCTGGTTTGTGTAATTTCTGCACAACCATTTAAAGTTCTAAGTAAATTTGTATTGTCCAGACAACAATTCTGGAAAAACCATTTAAGCATCAGTGCTCGCCCTTTGAATAGTAAACATGTCTGACGTTAGACAGAGTCAAATAATAAAGTAGGGAACTTTAGGGTGCAATGCGACCTAATGGGTTAAAGGTTGTTAACATGCAAACACAGGATTAAGCAAAGTGCCTAAGCAGCTTTGAAACAACCAATGCCGCTAAAACAAATGAACTGAATTACCTTTACTTACAATTATCAATACACCAAAATCAATTTATTGTCATGAATTATGTCATATTCCAATAAAGTATTTCATAATGTAAGTAATAATGGCATTGTTGACTTTATTTATACAGTATCAAGTTCATCAGTTTCTTCATCTGGTGACTCGAAGACATCAATGAAATATTTATCATTTTGACTGTCAAATTGTTCGCAAACATTTATTGAATCAGTAAAGAAATCCAATGCAGAATCAAAATTCGGAATGTCCTCAAATATTTCTTGGATGATTTCAAGAATCTTTAAGCAATGAGCAATTGAATAAACAGGCAAATTTCGTTCTATAATGTCTTGTATGCTGAACAGGTAATGGCAATTTTTAACAATATCTTCAACAAGTTCAGGGGAGAAACAGTGTTCCAACACTTCACCAAAAGCACTATTAGCATTATTTCCATGGGAAAGCTCTGTCGATGCTGCTTTTAACACTTCTTTGTCAGAATCACAGACAGGACGTGTTAAAACTGGTCCAGGAGTTGATTCATTCATATTCTTTTCTATGTCCTCAAATGGAAGCTCATTTCTGCAACCATTAACACATTCAGCACAGGTACACTCTTTTTTTGCAGTTAAAACAACAATTATGTCCTGGTGTCACTGGTACAATTAAAGGATCGAATGGTTGGTACAATGCAACACGATAACAACCAGTGGTTTTCACAAAATCTTTTACCTCATCTTCACAATGAGACAATTGGTGTCCATGGTATATTATAATATGTGCTTGCTCTGCATTGCGACCAGCACGACCAGCCTCTTGAAGCTGGTCTACAAGAGTTCTTGCAGGACCCCAGTTAATAATGTACTGAACATCTGGAAAATTTACACCCATGCTAAGTGCACTTGTAGCAATCACAATTCTTTTCTTACTATTCAATGATTTAAATTCATCCAGATATTGCTCTTTATAATGTGGCCATGACACTGAGTGGAAGATTCCAATAAGGAAATCATTATTGTCATTTGAGCCAACTGGATTGTAAGCATGCTCACCAAGTTTTAGCAGCAACAAATTAACAATGCTGGCAATGTCCTTAATTGTATTACAAAAAATGATGGTCTTAGGCATCTTTGCCCCTTTCTGCTTTATTTCTTCTACTAGCCAGTCTATTTGAGTAACCAACAACTCTTTTTTCACTTCGTGTACAGAAAAACGCAAATTTTCTCTGTTTGGGCTAATCAGAAGTTTTGTGTGATCAGCTTTGAGACAGAGTTGATTGGATATGGTTTCCTGTGTTACCTTATCAGCAGTTGCAGTTAAAGCAAGAACTGGGACACCTAAAAACACAAAGCAATGCAAAGATTAGTCTCTATTGAGTCCCACCCTCTCCCATAAGGCCCGTCTCAAATAAGTGCCTCTCAAATACAGTAAGCTGCCTTCCTCCTTCACAGCTAACTCTTGACGAAGGGCCTTCGCTCGAAACGTCGAGTTTCTGCTTATTTTTTAAGGTAGTAATATAACCACTCAGCACAGCATTTTCACATTGGTACTACCAACACTGGTACAGACAGTTTAAGTATACAATCAATAAGCCCTCCTTTCTATTAAACAACCCAATTCTCAAACAACCCTAAACGCCCCTTCATGTCTGTCAGAAAGATGATTATACGGCAAGCAGGCCTTGGGTACTCAAGCTAACTCACTTTGCCAAGACAAATTTAACTTGTGTTTACGACACTGCTATGGGCTGAGCATGTACCGGGTGTCCCAAAAAAAAGTACTCCGGTTTGATTTATAATAACTTCTAAACAAGTAAAGCTATCAAACAGAAATAACTTGCATTAAATAGAGGAAGGACTAACTTAGATTTTGATATATTACAGTTGTATTTTACTTAAAAATTCACGGAGATATTAATGTTCAAAATCGGGAGCTTATTTTGGGATGTGTCTAAAATTAGCGAAAATCGGCATATCAAATATTAACTTCAGCGTTTGTTTGCTTGATGACATATCAGGCTAACTTGTATTTCAGCGAAATGTCGTTTGGGTTTGTAAGGGATATGGCGTAGATTTAGACTTCTTACATGTAAGTCTTAGCTCATTGTTTCCTGAAATATGAACGTACGAAATTATGCAAGTATTTAATAGGTCTTTACAAACTTTACAAATTTATACGGTACATGAAAGACCATGCAAGGCAGGGGCTTAAATTTTTCTTAGCCTAATTTTTTTATGTTTTTCATGGGTTCAAAACAGAGTTGATTATTTCTCGGTTAGAGCAGGATGAATATTATTCTGCAATGAAGCAAATACACATCACAGTATCAATGCTACTATTTTGTTACGTTTTGTTCCAAAAATGTTGGATGTCTCCAGGGAGTTGCATGCTTAATTGTTATGTCTGATGGAGTTGTATGGCCTTGATTGTGTTTCATTCTCAGTTTATTCTGAACTTAAAAAGATTAAGAAAAGGCAAATGAGTTTGAGTGTTCTTAACAAGATTTCAGAACGTTGCAGAAGTTAGAAGAGCTTCACAATTCCATTGTGACAGCATGCCCTAATTCAGAACTACGAACGATCCATGACGATCCTTCGCGATGCAGTGGTCTCATGAAATAAGGAAACGTATTCGTGCTAGGAACACACACAGATTTCGGACGAATAAATCTTACTTGTATTTTGTAGATAATAATACTTTGTTTCATAATAAACAATTTGTCAAGTGTTATTTATTCACTGGTAATCGTGCATGTTTCAGTCGGGTAAATCATAATTAATATTTGATACGCTGTTTTTTGCATATTTCAGACACATCCAGAAATGTGCTCCCGATTTTAAACATTAATATCTCCGTGAATTTTTAAGTGCAATACAACTGTAATATATCAAAATCTAAGTTAGTCCTTCCTCTATTTGATGCAAGTTATTTCTCTTTAAAAGGTTTACTTGTTTAGAAGTTATTACGAATCAAACCGGAGTACTTTTTTGGGGACACCCGGTATTATATAAACATCTTTTCACATAACCTCGACATCATTGCACCTGTGCATTTTTACTAGTCTTACTATTCCTAGGCATTACGTGTCTAAATAAATGATTGATTGATCATAAAGTTGTCTTGGTAGCAAGCTTCAAAGTTGTTTGTGTAAACAGAATATTAATACTTCTAAGCCTACTGTAGGCAGTACGTAGGTAAGCCAGCCTGGGTCAACATTACTTTTTTTTAGGAAAATACAGCCCAATACTGACTTTGATACAGGCTCCTCATATACTGTACGTATAACTAAATTATCGATGACTTTGTATCTGTCACAACCCTTTTGCCTTGAATTTTATAATACTGTATTTAACTGTTGACCGTGCACTCTCAAAATAAATACCTTCACAGCACAAAGAACGAAGCACATCAAGATCGCCATAAGCTTGTCTAAATACACGATTCTTCTTGTTTTTGGTCCTGCAAAATTTTGAAATAATAGAAATATGTCATTAATAACGAAACTAACCTAGACTATATTAAAACCAATTGTCCGGCCAAGTGCTATTGATATAAAATTGTTTGTCATTCCAATTTATATTACAGTTTACAAATACATTTTATATAATCATACCTTTTGCCCGTCCATGTTTCTACCGTATGTGATTCGTCAATGACTATTGCAGCGATGTTCTGGTGAAGAGGAGAACTAGGATCTTTAAGTATGTCCCTGAAAGACTTTTTGCCCACCATTTCCGCACTGGCATATATAATTTTAAATTTACATTGACGAATATCCTCCAGGGATATTGCTGAAGCATCCACGGCCGAGTAACATTGCCGTTCCATATCTTTTAGCTGGTCTTTAATAATGCTATTCAATGGCGATATTACAATAATAGCTGCTTTCCCTGATGTTTGATAATCGCGCGCTTGTACGAACGCTTGATAAATCAAACTTTTGCCATAACCTGTAGGTAATACCGCAAAAACATCTTTTCCTTTTAAAAGGTCCCGAACTGCTTTGTCTTGCTCCTCTTTCAGTTGAATACAGTGGCCAGTTGATAACTGAATATCGCTAATCACTTTAGAAAGAACTTCGTCAATACTCCCTTCTACTAAGGCCGCCATTTTGAACTATAAATCTAAACCACAGGAACCACAGGGAATTGGGAAACCCCTGATGACTGATTAGCCAATCAGAATTTCGCGTCCGCTCACGGACGCGAAATATGAGAAAACATATGGCTTTCCTGCAGGCGCTATTTCTTTCTCGCCCCTCCCATTTTTCCTCGCTCTCTTTCTCTCGCCTTCGCACCTCGCCCTCCCCCCTAAATAGCGCCTGCTACGCAGGCTACTTCGTCTACCGTTGCTATGTTTATCTGTCCCAATCTACATGCTGCACGGCATTGCGGCCCTCGCCTATGGTGCCTGCTAATACCACCTGCTATGCAGGCTAGCGCATTACCCCCATCTGGAAAATAAAATAAAATGCAAGGGAAATTAAGGGCAAAATAAGAGGGTAGGAACATCGCTGGCATAAGCTAGATGCAGTGACACTTCCATATATGGCACAAACCTGCCCATAACTTCTATATATGGCACAAATGTGTCCTCGACACGTTTTATAATTGTATCTTGACAGATTTGGACATTTGGAGGTAAATGTTAATGTTTAGAAAGTAAAGGTGGGGTGTATATGCAAATGTTCTCAAGTTATTAATAAATGATTTCAATAAATAATGAATGACCATTGGTATAATAAAGAAAACTTAAGCAATGTAAGTTTTGAAAACGAAGTCTGGCTAACCAGATGGAGCATTATATTTCAGATATTTTATGATTTTTTAAATATAATTTACAGCGATGCCAACATAACTTGTAAGTGTCTCAGAATCAACGAGAATAGTAAAGGCCTCCAACTAGATGGTAAAGTAGAGAGATAGTAAAGGCCTCCAAAATTATTTTGCGGATATGTGGTATTTATAACGGAAATCCCATGACAAAACTTCTATACGCACGTATAAACGTTTATATCCATAAACATGAGGATCTTTTCCACATTCTGATCCATCTTTTCAAGTCTTTGGACCACAACTTCCTGGCATTTACAAATGCACAATTCAGTCTGACAGCCACTGTCCTTCATCTCCTCTTGATATGCAGACAAGAGCTGCCTCACGTTGTCTTGCTCCTGTTGGTCGAGAAAGCTCTAGGTCACAGTGCCAGGCTTTTTTGCCCCAAGATTCTCTGCGCTTTCTGGGGGAATTTCCTCCTTGCTTGCAGACTCTTCTGCTTCAATAGTAATTGTCTATGGAATACAAAAATGCACTTAATTGTAGTACCGGTAATATACTAGATCCGTAAGCATTCATTCATCATGCTTCCCTGCCAAGAAGTTTTCACAAATTAAAGATCACAAATTCAGAATGATATGATAATAATGTACATTTAGACCATACAGTTTGTACTGTTTTTTGAAATATAAGATATTCAAGCAAAAGTTTAAATGTTTTAAATACTGTTTTCTCAAAACAGAACATTTCGTGCTTTGAGATAAGTTTTTTTATGCATAGTGTTTCAGCAGTTGACATATATAGAGTTCAGCAGAAACATATAAATTATAGCATCTGACCAATGAGAATTTCGTGTCACGATTTGAGATGCAGATATTCAAATTCATTAGTCATCGATGCAGGCTCTCAATTCACCTTGAGAGCCTGTTCGCAGGCTACAAAAATGTTTGAAAGCATATTCTGTTTCAATTGCTTCTTAAAAGTGATAAAACTACCGATGTCTTTAAATTTACAATCTAAGTTGTTCCATAACTTTGTTGCAGTCCTCTGCCTAGAGTTTGTCTACCACTCACTGATGCTGATGATTCCGAATTCGGCTTGATTACACACATATATCTGCCAAAGGGTGTGATGGTCGGCAACAGAATTAGCTCTGCCGTTTCTTTGCTATTACTTTACCTCTCGTTTTTATTTTACAACAAATTATCGAGGAAGGACAGGACAGTATGTGAAGGGAACTCGATTGTTAACCCACCTTGTGTGGGGAAAACACTTGAAATACAAAGTCAAGGAATTTATACGGTGAGGAGAGCGAAGGATCGTCACGGACGACGATTTTTGTCTGGGAAAATTCTCTATACAACGAACGGTATTGGCACATTCAACATGGAAAGAAAACTGCTAACCTGTGGAGACGTTTCACCTAACCCAGGACCAAAAGGAAGCAATTCCAAGTATTACTGCAGGGAGTGCCATAAGAAGGTCAGACGAAATCAAAACGCTATTATCTGCACGGACTGTGAAGCTCGATTTCATGCAAAATGTCTTAAAATATCTAGTTGGACAAACAAAAACAACACCATACAGTCCAATAACGATTGGGTGTGTACTATGTGCGCATTACCAAACTTTAGTGACTCGCTTTTTGAAAATAATCATTGCGAACTCACGACTCCTGAAATAGCAGACTCGGAAACTAACAACAAATCAATCTTGACTGATAATTTAAAACAGTTAAGGGATGCTAATCATAAGAAATGTTTAATAGCTAGCTTAAATGTAAACAGTCTACCGAACAAATTTGTCGAAATCAAAGAGTGGCTACGCTGTGGTGTTTTCGATATTCTCTCAATTCAAGAAACAAAAATGGATAAAACATTCCCAAATTCTCAATTTTACGTCAAAGGATTTAAATATTTTCGTAGGGATCGAAAGAAAGGCGGAGGCGGCATTATTGTCTACATAAAAGAAAACATTATTGCACAACAAAAGAAAATTGCATGCAAACAGCTCGAGACCATTCTACTTCAATTATGCATCGGACAGCGACAATTTGCATTAATCAGCGCATATAAACCACCCTCGGTAGACAATAACGCGTTCACCACTGAATTATCAATGGTATTAGACGAAGCGTTTCTATTAAGCGAAAACATTGTTTGCACTGGAGACTTGAATTCTGATTTATTGCAGCCTCTGTCCAACAATAAACAAGGGAAATGCTTGCTGGATATTTGCAACATTTACGATTTAGATTCTCTTATTAATAAACCAACGCGAGTATCAGAAAATCGATCGTCTTGCCTTGACGTTATTTTAACAAACGTGCCAGCATTTATGGGAGACTCTGATGTTGTAGAAACAGGACTCAGCGATCATTACTTGGTATATACAGTTCTAAACATAAAGCCTATGCGACCTAAATCAGAGCCCCTCATTAAACGCTCGCTTAAAAATTTCAATCAGAAGGCGTTCCTTGAGGATCTCAGTAAAGTACCATTCACTACTGCTTACATATTTGACGACTCAGACGACGTTTATTGGGCTGGGAAACACTCTATAATCAGGTGCTTGATGATCATGCTCCAATAAGAAAGTTTTATCGCCGGCCACAAATAGCATCAAAGTTTATCACTGCAGAAACCCGAAATGCCATGAAAGAAAGGGACCGTTTAAAGAAAAAGTATTATAAATCTAGAAACCCTACAGATTGGGAGCAATACCGCCAGATCAGAAATAAGGTAGTCAGCATGCGAAGGAAATCGGTCCAAGAGCATTTCAGGAAACTCTGCGTAGACAAACACGGAAATCAGAAAAAGTTCTGGAGCACTATAAAACCGTACATTAATTCAAGGAAAATTAAAAGCAATAGTCGTATTGTTATTAAAGACAATGAAAAGATTATTACTGACACGAAAGAAGTGGTGGAGACATTGAATAAATATTTTTCGAGCGATGCTTATGTTCCAGACTCCGATCATGCAAATAGACCTATGCCAGACTTAAATCACATAGCTGAAAACGTTGTAAATGTGCCAACATTATCACTGAAGGAAACTAATTACGTAGAAGTTAGAGAGATACTAGAAGATGTTAAAATAAATAAAGCTACAGGATACGACCTTATCCCGCCTCGACTGGTGAAAGAGTCAGCTGAAGTGCTTTGCTATCCCCTGAGCACATTAATTAACTATATTCTGGGCAATGGAAAAATCCTTCAGCAATGGAAATCCGGCGAAATAACACCTGTATATAAGAAAGAATGTGAACTGAGCAAAATTAACTATAGACCTTTAACGATTTTGCCTTCCCTCTCTAAGGTATTTGAGAAGATAGTAGAGCTGAGAATGAGCCCTCATTTTGAGAAAATATACCACAAATACGTTTTTGCGTATAGAAAACATCACGGATGTGATACAGCTATTCTATCCTTGACAGAAGAATGGAAGAAGGAACTCGACAATCACAAGGTGATTGGTCTTGTGGCGATGGATCTTTCAAAAGCTTTTGACACACTGCCACACGACTTAACTGTCCAGA
Organism: Paramuricea clavata; assembly: GCA_902702795.2. Lineage (NCBI taxonomy): Eukaryota > Metazoa > Cnidaria > Anthozoa > Malacalcyonacea > Plexauridae > Paramuricea > Paramuricea clavata. Next base: position 3,189 of record CACRXK020003486.1, on the reverse strand, counting down.
AGTTGAAACAATACGGCGCTGACCAAAAAACAACGACGCTAATCACGGACTATCTCTCTAACCGACGTCAAAGGGTCAAGCTCGGAAGTAACTACTCTTCATGGGAGAACATTTCTGCAGGAATACCTCAAGGCTCCATCCTTGGCCCACTGCTTTTCAATATTTTTATGAATGACCTTGCATATGTTATCAAACACAGCAAATTATCAGCTTACGCAGACGACACACAGATCTCCTATGCAGATAAAGACCCTGCAAAAGTGGAAGAAGTCATTAACTCTGATTTAGCCAAAGTTGACCAGTGGTATAAAGAAAATAGAATGCAAAGAAATCTCTCCAAGTACCAAGCAATCGTAATGGGAAAACCAAAAGCCAATCTTGAATTTCGCTGTGAAAACACAACCATTCCCAACTGCGAGGAAATGGAACTTCTTGGGGTCACTATGGATAACAAGCTGAAATTTGAAAAACATGTAGCAAAAATATGCCGGAAAGTGTCTCAACAAACTGCAGTTTTAAAGCGTATGAGAAATATACTCCCATTCGAAATAAGATCTAACATTTATACGTGCTTTATCGCACCGCATTTCAGGTACTGTTCTGAAACCTGGCATTTTTGTAACAAGATCACAGCTGACAAGTTGGAGAAAGTGAACGAACGTGCGATCCGCTTTGTTTTCAAGGACAGGTACGCACCCTACGAGGAACTTCTCGCAAAACTGGGACTCTCAACTTTGAGGCACGAACGAATTAAAAAAATTATTTGTAATGTGTATAGATCATTAAATCACAGCAACTATCCAGCGAGCTTAAAGGAATTACTCAATCTAAGGCAAAGCAAATATTCATTGAGAGGAAAACATATTCTTCAAATTCCAAAGGTGAATACCACAACTTATGGGCTGAAATCCTGGCGATACCAGGCAGCAAAACTATGGAATTCGCTTCCTGACACTGCTAGAGCCACAGAAAACTACGAAATGTTTTCAAACAGTATTAGTTTAAACGACATTAGAATCTTAGACAATCTACAGTAACTTAACGCATTTTCACTTAGTTAGATCAAATTAATGTAATAACTACAAATCTAATTTAGTCTTCTTTTTACTATAGTCTTATAAATAATTAATATTATCGTGGCAATACCTGTAAATTAGCTTTTTCTTTAGCTAAGTGTATTTGATCACGTTAAATAAATGTTATTGTATTGTATTGTATTGTATTTTATTTGTATACACGTCTAGAAAATCGGTTTTTTTATCATAAAGTTCGAAGCAACACTATTATTTAATATGTTGACAAGGTGAAGCGAAAGCACAAAATGAGTCAAAATATATACCAAAAGTAGAATCTTTCATGAAATTTTGTCTTATACACAACTACATTAATATATATTTTCTCAATTTTGGCAAGAAGCAGTCTTGTGTTTGTAAAATATACAAACACATATACAATTATAATTTATTAAATAAAACGGTACATATATTATTAGCCCGTACAGTACTGTATATAAAAACGTACATTGTTTACAAATGGTATATCCGTAATATTTGAACAATAATTGCAAAATCCTCATTCCCAATTCGCAAATATAGTTATTCAAAGCAAAACAGTAGATTGTCTTGCGAAGAAAAGAATTATTATGTTGTGCTTTCGCTTCACCTTGTCAACATAATAATAGTGTTGCTTCAAACTTTATGATAAAAACCCCGATTTTCTAGACGTGTATACAAATAAAAATAGTAAGTTTATACTATAAATGAGTTTATTTTACCTGTATCGGTTTAAATTCGCTGTTAAGTTGTAAATAATTCTGTTTGAGAACGCAACAGTTGGGCATTTCGCAATCAGGGCAGTTTCAGGGCAGTTTTGGCCTTGTTGTTGGGAAATCCACTAGGCCTATTTTTTCGCTTGCGTCAGGCTTGTGTCCTTCCTCCGCCCCGCCCCCAAATCACCTAGTCCCAGTCTTTTCATGTGAAAAAGCGCTGAATATTAAAAAAATATAAATAAAAATAGAAGGCCTAGGTCTAGGCTGACAACCAAGTATATTCAACATGGTCGCTACGAAAAGATGTGCCCAAAAATGACTCACGTTACCCACACAAATGATTAAGAATTCAAATGGTGACCTAGTAACGTTTTTTTTTCGTTTTCCGGGGACAAAAAAGAACGCCGAAAGGCGAAAAGAGAATGAGGTTGTGCATGTCGGCTCGGTGATAATTTTTTTATAACTGCACAAAGCCGGTCAAACGACAGTTTTATACATCTGCAGATTTTGTCGGCAAGAAAGTCCGATACGAGCGAGACAGGGGAAAGTGTTGGTAAGGTTTCAGTTGTGTTTATTTATGAGTTATTCCTTTCGCACGTTTTCCAGCCAAAAAGCCAAGTATTTCTTAAAAATACAAGTCGAAAATCACAAATTAAAGAGCTTGACCACCAAACAGTAGCGTAGCTAGCGGTCATGCTGGTCATGCTGAGCATGACTAAAAATTTCCCCCAAAATAATTACATAAAGAATTTCTTTCTGCTAAAATTCAAATTCAAATCTTTTAGCTTTCCGAAACTTTCACAGGTACTTTAGACGAGATTTTCGCTATATTATGTCATTTTCGGCAAAATATTGCTCATTTGCAGAGGTTACCTAGCAACAAACATGGCGAGTTCGTGTGAATTTCGTGTGTTTTCGTGGTCTGGTCATGCCTTCTGAAATCAGCATGACCAAGTAATATATTTTATAGTAGAAATACTGGCAATCTGATTGGATAATGGCAACTGCGCATGCTCAAACGCGCTGTTTCGCAACATCTAGTCATGCTCATTTTCCAGAGCATGACTTGAGCCTTTGAATCTTTGATACAGTCTTTCTGTTCGAGATAATTCACGCTCGAATACTCCGTTCAAGGTAAGTGATTTCACGTTGTATTAATTTGCATTATAATGGCTTCAGGAAGCGTGACGGCTTCCACAGAAGCAGATATTATAAGTGATTTGCTGAAGAAACCTTTCTCTACTCGTCAACCGGGCGAGCAAAATATAATTGTAACGCAACCGCCAATGCCGAATTTACAATCGACCACTGGAGATAGAAGCTTTCAGGCGAGTTGGTACACAAAGAAAGATTGGCTTTGTGGCAGTTTAACCAAGAAGGCAATGTTTTGCTGGCCATGTCTTTTATTTTGTCCTGGAACT
>CACRXK020003485.1:0-27993 GCA_902702795.2 Paramuricea clavata | reverse complement strand
TTTGGGTTAGGATTAGCGTTTGGATTGGAAGTATACATGATGCGCGACTGACAGTCGCCATTTACTCGCATACTTTACCGACTATATAGTCATGTGGATATGGTCGTACCGGCTGAAATGTGGCACACCGCGTACTACATCGTGGTTTTAAGTCTTTTACCTGATAATTTATCGAGTATTCTGCAAACAAGCAACAACAAAGATTGTATGGTATGTACGATGTAATCATTGTTTTACTGTTTATTTTATATACAGGTCTGGAAAATTTAATAGATGAGAGTTGCAAAACTTGCAAATCTAGCTCATAACCTCAGTCACGTATGTTTTTCGTTTGATAGCCAATATAATTATAACTAGGAGCTAGAGTATAACCATGCACATGTCGAAGTACAACCATTGTATACAATGCAGTGCTCGATCTACATGCAACAGTGCACAAATTGCAGGATGACCTTATTATATACTCGTACTCATTGACTCTCATTATCATAGACTGTTGTTCTATTAAACAGCAATTAGGCTTTGAGAAGCCATGTATATTACAGATTAATTTGTAGCCCAGCCACCATAGTCCATATAAATTGTAGCCCAGCCTCCACATTTTACACCAATAATGAAATTAACCAGTAACTGGTAGTGTAATGACTGTAATGGAATGTATGGGTCTTTCATATCCCAGAATTGCCTAATTATTGTAAAGTCTGCATAAAGCAGAAAAAGGCTCTGTTTTTATTAATCAATTTCCCAACATATATATGTTAGATATGTTATTATACGTAATATAAGCTTCAATTTAAGGTAAAATTCAACCACAAACGCTTCGCAAAACGTTTTTAAAGTGTTCTTTATAAAACTAAACTGCCTTTAATTAAATTATCGATATACTTTGAGCTTGCAATAAAATGATTTCAAATTCTCGCATGCAAATAACTTTGCTTTCTTTTTTTATTTAAAAATTTCACAAAAATAATAAAGGGAATCAATATTAAAGATACACTGAAATTATATGCTGTCTTGTTTAGTTGTTTCATATTCGCAAAGGCCGTCGGGTTTTAAAGGCATATAAAATCAATATTTAAAACAAACTTACTTCCGTTAACGTCGGCTCCCTTCTTTTAGCCGATTCTTTCGCAGTTTCTTTCTGAGAGAGCTTTTGAAATTTACAAAATCTTGCAAAAATGAAATATATTTGCAAGAAATTTATCAATCATCAAATCAAGAAATGTTTGCTATTTTGCTGTCGTCATCCAGTCGTTATAATGCAAACTTTAAATTGGACAAATCAGCGTCCGCTATTCATGACAGTCCGCCATATTTTTGAGATCAGTGAGGATGACCACACACCCAACACTCGAACACCGTTGGTGACCCACGCCCGCGATGATTGATGAACTTTAGACTTCGCTAATGCTTTCAATTCGTTTCCCCGGGTGTAAATAGCCGGGGGTATTACGGGGATAAAACAATTATACCATTCGCTCTCGTCGTATATGGCTGATAGCCGACACGGTGCCTACGCACCTCGTCGGCTATCAGCTCATATACGACTCGAGCTCATAGTATAATTGTTAAATATAAGGCCTGTTTCAAACGTCGCGCTTCTCATGTGCCGAACGCATTAAAAACAATAGATAATCAGCTGAAATGCCTCATTATCTATTGTTTCTAATGAGTAATGCGTTCGGCACATGAGAAGTGCGACGTTTGAAACAAGCCCAGTTACTTCATCTGTCATCTAACAGTAAAATCTACACTTAGGTCGCTATTATGCACCTTATTAGCACATGTCCTTTATGCAAGGAATCAAATTTGAGATTTTTGGCTATGCAGATTTTATTTCTGAATATAAGCTCGTTTACATCCTTAGTCTTAGGCTATGTTTTCATTGTATCGGATCGGTTTTTGCTTCGTTGCGAAACAATATTTAGGCCGTTTGCTGTAACCTCGAAAAGTGCCTAGAAAACGATTTTCATTAAGCATGTCTTGGAACTGAAATATTTTTATGGGAACTAACACTTTCGAACACGCTGAGTTTAAATCCGAAAACTTCCCGCACCGTAGACCCGCAGTTTTCTCACAAACTGCTATTTTATCTTCGCTAATTTCACAACAAATTTTTTCATTGTTCAACGACACGGATGGATGAAGACACACGATTGCATAACTCAAAATGACTAATTCCTATGAACCAGTCTCTACATTGAACAAAAGACCGGTTTTCTCGATTTATTTTGAGTTATGCAATTTTAAGCGTGTTGGACGTAAACAACATTATCTTGTCTACAACTTTGGGAAGGTACCGATATCGCTTTGTAAAATCCTCAGTTATGGCTGTATCTCTATAAAATCACAAGGACGTCAATGTTAAGTCGTTGGGCTATATCTCTGGGATGAGAAATAATTCCTTACATGCGATCAAAATGTTTTATAGAACGATGTAAAACGGTAATCTTATGGAAAGGGTCAGCATCTCCATTTCCAACACAGTTTCTGAGATGTAATTCAAGAGGTAACTTATTATGCATTTGAACTATTATATTAGTTGGTGTTATTCTGTGCGATAAGCGAATATTATTGGAAAGAGGGCTGCCATATAGGTTGAAATCACCAAATAAACAGCTTGCACACATTGCACACATTTCTCCACTTCGTCGTACGTTTACAGAGCAGATTTTATACCTTGGCACTGGTCTTTGTCTTTGATATGAACATCTATTCCCCTATAGTTTAAGGTTATTTAAGATTCATCCTATCGTAGGTCTTCTACTAGCAACCAATCGACAATATTTCACTTTAGCGTTGTCTTTGCCGTTACGTTGGCTTCGCATTACTTTTGTTTTAAATACCTTGATCACGTTAAATTAGTTATTTTTCAGGCCAGTGATATAGCCAAAAGACTTAGCATTAACGTCCTTGTGATTTTGCAGATATATCGCTAGAACTGAGGATTTTAGAAGGCGTTATCTGTACCTTCCCAAAGTTGTAGACAAGATATGTTGTTTACGTGCAACACGCATAAGATTACATAACTCATAATAATTCGGGCAAAACCGGTATTTTGTTAAAAGGAAGACTGGTTAATAGAAATAGTTCATTTTGAGTGATATAATCGTGTGGCGTCATCGATCCGTGTCGTTGAACAATGAAAAAATTTGTTGCGAAATTAGCGAAGATAAAATAGCATTTTGTGAGAAAACTGCGGGTTTACGGCGCGGGAAGTTTTCGGCTTCGAACTCAGCGTGCTTGAAAGTGTTAGTTCCCGTAAAAATATTTCCGTTCCAAGACATGCTTAATGAAAGTGAACGATATCAGGACGCAGCAAACGGCCTAAGGGTTTCATGATGCGCTCCAAATGTAAGTAAGTAAGTTCTGTGGATGTCAGACGAGTACTAGCATAGCTTTCGTCCTTTTTGCACAAATTGATAAAATTCTCGTCATTGCAGAGACATTGATACCCATGCACGTGTAACAATCTCACAGCTTATCAACAAAATGTGTTCGCACAGCTTGTTCCCAGTTGTTGACAAGTCTGGAACAATATAAGCTTAGTTCTGTGGAAACGCCACGTAAATTTATTATTGCAATGCTTTCGATCCGTAAGCCCGGATCTTCATCAGTGCTAATAATATGTGTATATGTTACCGTTGTTAGGTTATCAGATGCCAATAACACACGAATTAACTCCAAAGGTCTTTATTTAATAGTGTATAAAACACTTAGTATACAAATTATATGTCTGACTTCGTTATATCTTTTAATCCTCGCTGACTGTAAGCTTTTTCTTATTGCGCTACACATGCATGTGCGCTACATACATGTTATTTATCAATCAACGCGTAAACGTCATTCAATGTTCAGTAAAAGCTAATTGCTCTTATTAATTAAGTCCTGACATACTAACATATTCCCCCTCTTGAAACAAGTGTCGTCCCATGACACTTACTCTAACGTCTATTGTTACAGGAAATTCCATGCTATGTTACGGTACTTGCTATCAGTACGGTCCAAAATACTATCTCACATAATAATACGCTGCAGCTCGTATCACTACTGGGACTCTTTCTTTGTGACAGCGTTCAGATGCAGTTCATCCTAACGTCATATAAATTCCGGAGTCTTATATATATATATTTTTTTCTTAGTTTAATATTTAATAAGGAAAAAAGTTCATGCCGGCTTGATAGGGAAAGGCCCATGGTCCATAAAGAGGGGCTTGGTGGGAAAATGGGTGAAAGGTGTCGATAGGCATTCCATACATGGGTGGTGGATAGAAGGGTAGGTGAGGTGGATTAGTCGTCCAGAGTATCCGATGAGGTTGCCATTGGTCTGCTGAAATTGGGTTTGTTGCTGGGGTTTCGAAGACACCAGCTGGAAAACCTTGGCCAGGCCCGTAATACGTCAACCTGTCTGGTGGTTGTCTCGCTCTTGTTTTCCGTGGTTGCCCGGGAGGGATTGGGAGGACCTCCGGCACTGGAGGGACTTCTGGCTCGTGTGGTTGTTCTGGAGGGATTGGGAAGACTTCGGGTTTGATATCGGTCGGAGGTGCAGTTTTAGAATTCCTGGGGATAACACTGATTATCACATCCGGCCTATTCTCGTCGTCAGTGGATGTATCACAGTTTTCGGATTCGCTTGCGGCTGGGTTAGTTAGGCTTTGGTTTTGTCTTTTACGTAGCTGTCGCCGAGACACTGTCCGTGCTGGGTCGGTTAGGGGTTCTTCAACAGGAAGCAGCAGGTTTCTATTCAACACTCTTATCTTCGTACCATTGGTTTCTGCTTTAACTTCATAAACGGGGCTGTCTGGTCCCTTTCTTCGAACAACGACGTGAATATCGTTTTCCCAAAACGATCTGAACTTTCCTGGACCACCTCTCTCACTTAAATTTCGCACCAACACTCGATCGCCGGGCTGGAGCACCGAACTACGTACCAAACGATCATAGTATTTCTTGGCTTTCACACTGCTCTGCGTCGATTTCTGTCTCGCGACTTGGTATGCTTCTTGCATCGCTTTCCGCCATTCCGAGACGTACTGTGGGTAGTTCTTGTTGGTCCTGGGTGAACTGCTACGGAAAATCAAGTCGATTGGTAAACGTGTATGACGCCCGAAAAGAAGGAAGAATGGTGAATATCCAGTTGAATTACTTCTGGTACAATTATAGGCGTGTACTACTTTGTTTACGTGATATTTCCACCGAGATTTTTCGTTTTCCGGAGTGTTCTTAGCATATCGAGCAATGTTCTGTTGAAACGCTCGACTTGCCCATTACCCTGTGGATGGTAAGGTGTAGTGCGGGAATGTTTGACACCGGAAAAATTTGTTCAAGCCGAGAGAGGAGTTGGTTTTCAAACTCTCCGCCTCGAATGGTGAAGAGGTTATAATCGGCTGTAACGGGGCTCTGTTCTTTAATCGGGGAGGTTTCTGTTTAACACATCGACATTGGTTCTATAGTGTTCTATATCTCTTTGCATTCAAGGCCAGTAGAAACGGTCCCTCGCGAGATGTAAGACTCTATCAGATCCAATATGGCCCATTTTGTCGTGAAGTTCTTTCAGAACCAACGACTGGTACTTCCTGGGAAGAACTATCTGGTCATACGCATTACTTTTCCTTCTTAACACCCCATTTGTATCGATACACAATTTTTGCCATTCGTGAAGAAGCAATCTGGTATCGGGAGATTCTCTCGCTCGTTGGTTCGCTGTTGGTCTCTTATCCGCTTGAATGAGAGAGTAGACTTTTCCAATGACAGTATCTACCAATTAGGCCTTTTGGATGTCGGTTGTTTCGAATGTTATAATGTTGCTATCGGGCTGTATTGCCGCGTCGGCACTCAGGACGTCCGGGTCGTCGGTGAGCGCAGATACCCAGTTTACTTGTCCCTTTTCTTGGAGTTGTACAGTACTGAGTATGGTCCGTAATTCATCTTGGCTGGTCTTCTGAGTGCACGATTTCATATACTCATTCATATCGTTTGATGTTCGAGAAAGCGTGTCAGCGTCGGCGTTTGCTTTTCCTGGCCGATAACGGATGGTAAAACTGAACTCCGCTAGCTCCCCTACCCACCGTAGTCCTGTTGCGTTAAGTTTGGCGGTCGATAAGACGTAGGTCAAAGGGTTGTTATCCGTAAACACAACAAAACTTGGCACGTAGTAGAGGTAATCCCGAAACTGTTCGCAAACTGCCCATTTCATAGCTAGGAATTCCAGTTTTCCGGAGTGAAGGTGGTAGTTCTTTTCTGCCGCTGTACTGTTAATGTCCGAGAACCGTAAGCGATGACACGTAGTTTTCGGTTTTGTTCTTGGTACAGTACCGTGCCCAACCCACTTTCGAAAGCGTCCGTGTGTAGGACGTAAGGGCTATTACGGGAGAGTCTATTTTAATCGGAGGACTGGAGCAACTGTCGACGGGTCCAATGTATAGCCTTCTGCTGAAACAATTCGTCCAAGGAATAAGACCTCTCGTTTGAACATTGAACATTTTTTTGGTTTCAATTTTACGCCATGTTCTTTAAGCCGCTGTAGGACCTTTCGGAGGTGTGAAATGTGCTCGTCAAACGTGGCACTGAATACGATAATATCGTCGAGATATGGTACGCATATTTCGTCTCTTAGTTCACCAAGGCACGTTTCCATAAAACGTTGGAACGAGGCGGGTGCATTGGCCAGGCCAAATGGGATCCTAACCCATTCGTAGAGTCCCCACGGCGTTATGAAAGCAGTAAGAGGCTGACTTTCAGGGGTTAGGACTCCTTGATGGTATGCTTTGCCTTGGTCGTGCACGGAAAACCATGAGTTGCCTCCTAAATTGTCTAACGTTTCCTGGTTCCTAGGTATTGGATGCCGATCTGCGTGGGTTTTCTTGTTTAACTCGCGGTAGTCCATGCATAGTCGTAAGCTTTGGTCCTTTTTTCTAACACACACGACTGGAGAGCTGTGAGAGGAGGTAGACTTGCGAATAAAGCTTCGATTTAGTAAGTCCTCTATATACGCTTTAACCTCTGGGTATAGTGGTTTTGGTACAGCAACATAATTTTTCTGGACAGGTGTTTTGTCCTTCAAATTAATATTCATCTGGAGGTCTGGAATGCTATCGATGTCGTCATCGTTTCTTGCAAAAACATCAGTTTGTTCGATCAGAAGTTTTGTGGCTAATTTTCTTTGCTCTTCATTTAAGGTAATCATATCAACATTCTTTAAGTGAGAGGGTAAATTCAACGGTTCGCTTGTTTCGTCGTGCGAAAACTGACTGGTTTGGCCTGACTGCGAACTATCTGTTCCGTTTGGATTCGACTTATCTACCCCACGAGTGTCTTCTGTCTTTAGCTTTACTTCGGAGTAACTGATTGCACAAGTTGTAAGTGGCCTAAAACTGTCCTGTTCTTTAAAGTAATGTCATGTTTGGTCGTATTGTCTACTATCTAGAGGACCTGTGTTTACTCTGCAACTCACTTTTACGGATTGTCCACGAGGTACGACAACATCTTTCTTGCAAGTCTTTACAACGCACAGTTCATCGTGGTTTGCACTGTTCACTAAATTCACAAGGGCTGTCGCGTCACAAGCATTTATTCTAACGAAAGCTGCAGCTATTTCATCACCGTTCAGTTTATTAAATTTGATTAAATGTTCTATAACGTTGAAACCCACTAACGGAACTCCCACTTTCTCATCGGTAACTAAGAAAGGCACCGAAAGAACGTGTTCCGAATCTCCTATTTGCAAGTCAAACTCCACCCACCCTCTGTATGGTATGTCGCTACCATTGGCTGCGGTTAGGTTAAGATCGCCGTCCAGCAGATCACCTACATCACGAATCAACACATTTGGGAAGTACTCTCTAATAAAGCTCGTTGAGATTATGGATACCTGGGCGCCTATGTCTCACAGAATCTGATCCACTTTCTCATTCAGTCTTGCCTTTATTGCACAACAACTGGGAACAAGCACTACTAAAACATTCTGATATCGGCTTGACAACAACCTTGTTACAACTTGTTTGCAGATCTCGAGCCGGTTGTTCAAAAGCCGATTAACTTACCCCAAGGAATAGGTGGGCAATTTGTCTGAGCATGCGCGAAGAAAATCAATATGGCGACATATATTAAGAGTGTTTCGTGAATTTATCTGGTTTTAAAGCTGATAAAACAACATTTTAATGAACGAAAACTTTGTAATATTTAGTGGAAAACATTAAGTTATGCATTCCAAAGGTTTTAAATTGAAAATAAGTACTTTTGCTTTATTTGATTGCTTTTTATGCTTTGAAAACAGGCAAGCTCATTTTTTGGCAAAAATCTAATCTAATATTTTACCCATCATTTGTTTAATCTGAACATAAATAGATAGAACACTTGGCTATATAAGTTACAAAGGTATTGTTAGCTTATCTGAAAGATTTCAGTATCCTAGTACACATTTTAACAAAGAATGAAATGTAATTTCAAAAATTTAATATGCATATCACAAACAATAGTTTTTATTAGAACAACACATAATAAGTTGTTATTTTCTATTTTTACAAAAACAAGTTTGGAAACAGGATTTTAAGTCCTCCAGCTTGATGTCATATTCCATTTATTTGGATATTTCAATAAAGGAATGTGAAATAATAATTTAATCTTGTGCAAAATTTGATACCAACACAATGTGAACAGATACTATCACCTAAAAATAAAAGAAAACAGAACTTAAATTTATCATCTAATGTTATGAAAAAAATCTTAGATACCACAGGCATATATAGTGAGCACAATTCTTTAACAAACTCACTAAAATAAGTTGAGTTATACTATGCCGCGCGCATTTTTCGTGGTCGCATAACTGGTATTGCCACAAACCCAGGTGAAAAAGCAATTAGAAAAACCTGGTTTTGGGTGATGAGCATAGTCAAATTCTTGACTTATTCAATTTTCTATGTTTTTCAAGGTAAACAGATTAAACATTGAAATAAGCCACATTCGGGACCTCATAGAACCCAAACTATTGTGTATGGACCAGACTTTTTTCAATTTTCTGTGATTTACATAACACTAGTTATAATTTAAGGGTCAACCAGTATTGTTCAATACATATTTTCCTTCCAGAACACCTTTTCAAAATATTAACCCAAACATATAAAAAATAGTGTACATTTACAAGGGCAATTTCAACCCTCTGGCACATTTTCCCCATGAATGATTTCAATTCTAATAAAAAGACTATAGATAAAACTTTGATTTAAAGCTAGTTTCAAGTGATGAGCATACCCTAATTTTTAAGCTATACCTCAAAGAAGATGGGCCATTTCAACATAAACATTGAAATATGGGTATACTGACAGCTCTGTCACACGTGTAGTTTGACATTAGCAGCCCTTCTGAAACATTTTAATGAAAGTATAAGTCACAAAATTCACATTTTCACTTACTTCTTAACATCTGTTTTAATCCAGCTAGCTCTGTAGGCACGAGCGAAATTTAGTGTTGATGTAAATATCCATTTAGTTCATGTTTCCCCGGTGAAAATATAGTCTATTCCAACGCTGATTTCGACGTACTTTAGCTTTTCAGAAACCGTTTGCCTTCCTCAGTGAGATTATATACTGTTTCACAAATATATTTGATAGTAAACAGCTAAAATATTCTCCGAAAGTCTATATTTTTGCTCTTCGACGCGAAAATGGCAACTCAAGAAGAAATGAGCCGCTATTTTTGGTCAGTGTCGACAAATTGCCCACCTGTTACCCCAAGGTTAACCCAAAATTCAAAGCAAACATCCAAACAGCTTGTTTATAAACTTGGAAATATTTCTTGATAAATCTTTTGCGGATCAGTAGATGCTTTCCTCTCTGACGTTTTGAATTAAACAGACGTGCAGAAACAGATGAAGTAAAACAGCAGGTTAAATTTTAACCCAGGGTTAGCGCTAATCCAGCTTTGAACAACTGGCCCATGTCAAGCTTGCATGCGCGTTTTTACGTCTGTACTTGTGGACCAGTAAATTCATGCATTCGCGTCGCAAGTAGAGTTGTTCCCACTGGCTCATTTTCATAATCGTTCATAATCGATTAATTGTTAGTAACAATCGATAAATATTGATTAACCGTATTGGTTAATTTAAATTTGACATGTGTCTCTTTGTTGTCAGAACAATTCAGTCAGTATTTACGTTCGAAATTATTGTTTTCTCAAAGTTATAGATTGCGCGCTTTCTCGCACATGCAGAGTTCACACAAGTACTGTAGACAACTGATAAGAAAATGACGATGTTTAGTTAGGTTACACACATCGAAATGATGTTGTAAAGGCCCAGACACACCAACGCAGCGCGATTTTTCAATTTTCAGAAGTTAATAAAACCGTCTATGTGAAGAAATTTAAAATCTTATGCAGACCAAAATGATTAATAATGGTAATTGAACTGACTGGAGTGCAATTTAGACTGAAATCAAACTTGTGATTACAAATCGCACTCCCGCCAGTCCAAAATTGCACGACACGAAGTTCAATTTTCACTTTATTATATTCATTTTGAAATCTTTAAATATTTTTGTATTAAACCGGAAACGTTTTTGTTTGCAAAAGGCACGCTTCCGGGACCTCCCTGAGTACTGTAGCATAGCAACAATAAGCGAACAAGATGAACTTTTTAAGTTCATGATATACGTTCAAAATTAATACAAAATATTAAAGAAATGAAGACATTTATAAAGAATAAGAGACAACACAAGTAAGTTTAAACATATCGGTAGGTTTTGCGAGTAACTTGAAAGAGTTTTGGTGCAGTTTTGTGTGTTTAAAATAATAAAATTTGCAAATACGATAGGCGAATTTACTTAGAATGCATGTCAAGCAAAAAATTAAAGCTTATTCATCGCAAAACGAAAGCTGTTTAGAAAATTACACTAAACAGTGCTCATTGAAGGACATAAAGGACGTATAAAATAGTGACATATAATTTGTCGTTTGACTTATCTTTGGTGTATGATTTTAATACCGTAGATTTTCAACAAACAACTATACTTATAAGTAATAGCATGGCTTGAGGGAGATTAGTGATTAAATGGACCCGTAACCAGAGGCAGGTTTGCGGAATCCCCAAGGGCGAAGCCCGAGGGAATTCCGCAAACCTGCTGAGGGTAAGGGGTCATTTAATCACTAATCTCCCGAAAAGCCATGCTATTAGTTTGTAATAGCCTGCGTAGCAGGCGGTAGAAGCTAGAAATACCGCCTGCCCAAAAACTCATTCTGAGTTCCGCCCATCGAACGCATGGTCCCGCCCATCTTAATGTATTTATTTTAATTATTTGTCAAACTCACGTATTGCACCAGTGCAAATATACGGCTTTGACGTTTCATATCTTCGGTTCATTCAATGCTATGAAGACAAAAATACCACGTTCGATTCAGTGTAACAATATGTCCTCATTCATAGCGATAGTTTTAATCGATGTCAACATTATAGCGATTTATGAGCTTTGAAAGTCAAGCGAGTTCGTGTATTATCAAATTACGCAATTGTCTGAACAAAAATATAGACTAGCCATACCTTTCGCCGAACATAACTTCGGCCCCTTCGGACGTAACTTTGTAATAGTCTTGTTCCAATCGCTATCAAAAACATTACTTAGAGTGTCATTTACGAGCCTGTATCTTCAACTCGGCACTTTATCACGGTATCACATCTATCAAGCAACAAATGTTGGATTGATATTCGTTGTTCATTCTTCAAGACGAAGCGATTTCCGATTCCAGATAAAGATTAAAGAATTCAACGCTTAATTCTCAATTAATACATTCGTTATTTTTTGGTTAGTGTATGCCATCACTCGATATATCGTTATCAATTACGAAAATAACAATAGTTTATATTATAAATACGGCAACAGTAACTTCTAAAATTAGCACTAATAATTCTAATTCTTTACTCCTGTCAATCAAGAATTGAAAATCAACATTCTGACCAATCAGAATGCTCCGGCACCCAGCTGCCGGGGAGAACTGAGAATGTGTAGTTTTTGGGCAGGCGGTATTTCTAGCTTCCCATTCTCTCGTGCCCGCGAATACCTAGTCTAGTTTGTAATAGCATAGTTGCGCTCCCATTTAAAAATGGACAAACATGCCCTACTTGCAATCAGCGAATTTAAGCTAAAACATTTGGTTCTTTGCTTGTGGGATGTAAAAGCTTGTTGCACATGCGCACTTTTTACGCTTTAATCGGTTACGCATGCGCAATCTATCATTTAACGTACCACCACAACAAAAACGCTAAATATATTAGTATAAAATCGGAGACTGCACGTGCGTAATTTAAATGATGAAACAACTCAGGGATCGGATGATAGGTTATTGACGGCTCTGAGTTAACTGTTGTTGTTCCGTGCCAATCTCGTAACGAGAGCAATGCCTGTGCGCGGGCTAGGATGGCATTGGCTCTGGGGAAATTGACAATCGGAACCCCTAAATTTAGGGGTTCCGGTTCTTTGTTGGCATGCACGATTGATAAACGTTAAACCAATCACAGCACAGGAAAAATTCAATTTCCCCAGAGCCAATGCCATCCTAGCCCGCGCACAGGCATTGCTCTGGGTACGAGATTGGGATGTTTATGAAAGTTAACAATAGTACTAATTCAGGTTTTAATAGCACGCTAATGAAGCGTGAGATTGTCCCCATGGGCAGTGAATACTAATAAAGTAAACAAATAAATTCATTTTACAAGTACTAGTTAAAATATATTCAAAACTGATCTTTACGGGCATTTAACAATGGCTCGTGCTGCGCGCTCGCCATTGTAATTGCCCTTCAAACACTCATTAATAATTCATAAGCTTATTGGCAAATCATGTCAACCAGGGCGCTTATATATCATAATAAATAGATATATAAGCGCCCTGATGTCAACCATAATATGTCACGTGCAGTGGCTTTAAACCTGATAAAACACTCCTAATTAGTATTCTTTATATAAAGAATACTAATAAGGCAGTATCTATTGTAGTCGTGTCCTCATTAGTATTCTTTATATAAAGAATACTAATAAGGCAGTATATCTATTGAATTTGTAGTCGTGTTTGAAGCCGTTTAATTAATAAACTCACAGGTCGTGTTTTATTAGGTCTAAAGCCACTCGCGCTGCGCGCTCGTGGCTTTAAACCTAATAAAACACTCCTGCTCGTTTATTAAACAGTACATAAAGATCAGCTGCTCATATTTTAACTAGTACTTAAAAATTAGTAAAACTGTAGGTCTTATAGCAAAATTAAGGCATTTTGTACCAACTGATATCCTTCTGAATATCTATAGATCTTTGATTCTTCCATATTTAACTTATGGTTTGGTAATCTGGGGGCAGGCGTGCAAATCATATTTGAAAGATCCTAGTTCTTCAAAAACAGGTTCTTCGCCTAATATTTTTCAAGAACAGAAGGGAGCATGCGATCCCACTTTTTGTTGATTCCGTCATAATGCCAATAAGTCTTTTATATTATCAGTCAGTGTCAAATTTAAAGTACGATGTAAATAACGGAGTAGCTCCAACTAATATTGTAAATTTATTTCGAAAAGATTTTTAGTATTCATACACACAGTACTCGATCTGTTGCATCTGATAATTTCTATCCCCTGATGAAATATCAAGACTTAAAATACAAGAGAAAGGTGTTTCACGGACAGGTGTAAAACTGTGGAATGAGATACCAGTTTTTCTTAGGGAGATGACAAAACCTAGGTTTAAGAAATCAATAAAAAATACCTATAAATATTTTTGAACAAGAAGATACATATCTTGATATACCAACAATAGTTTCAAATGTAAATGTTCTAAGTGCAAACGTACCACCTTCATTGCACGTTATTTACTTTTCCTTTCTTTTTTTTAATATTCATGTTCGTTTGTAGTGTCACGCATGTTCGTCTGTTTGTGACAAACTTTACATAATCGTAATCAAATTCGTATTGTAATTTTTGTAAAAGATATGCCCGCCATAGATTAGCTTTAGCTATTTGCGGGCCATTCTTATTTTTGTATTATTATTTAAAAGTTAATAAATTTGATGTTGATGTTGAATGTTCAATTCTTTTGAATCGATTATAGTGTTCGCTGCTGGGGCATGGTAAGTACGCTTATGTCTTAGGTTATATACATGATTCTTAATGGGAGACAAGAGTTGGTAAAGTTTATTGGTACTATCAGATTTTATGGACTGGAATAGTTTATTACATAATGTTTGTCTTCGATCATACAGACTGTCAATGCCAGCATCCAGTAGATTTTCCTTATATGGTGCTCCATTATATATAATTAACAAACGATCTTTTTTGGACGCGTTCTAAATCTTCTTCCAGGTATTTTGGTAGAGTGTGATGTAAAACTGGAGCTGTGTATTCGAAGACGGGTCTAATACAAGAACAATAGAATTGCACAATTTCTTTCTCAGGAACTCTTACCCGTCTTAGTTGAACAAGACAATATAATCGTTTGTTTGCTTTTTTAATGGACGACTTGCGCTTTAGACTAAATTTTAATCTAAGTACGAACAACGAAATCTATCACCACAGCTGGAAAGAGCGTTTTGGAATTAGTAATATTACAAAGTTTGGTTGCGAAATGTTGTAAAATACGGAAAATATAGCCCTTCAAAGTTGGCAAATTTGTATACTTTTGTATTACGTGCGTGAATTGGTAACTAAATTAGTTACCAATTTCCGCACGTAATAGAAATATATACAAATTCGCCAACTTCGCAGGGCTATATTTTCCGTATTTTACAACATTTCGCAACCAAACTTTGCAGTTTTTCTAATTTTGATAACTTCTTTCAGAAAATATCCTTTGTTATTCCCAGATTAAAAATTTTTCTAAAGCGTAAGTCATCCATTGTTTCTTCAATGTGCTTATTCCAGGCAACAAGTCGGAAACTGTCAAACCAAGCAATTTTGCGTGACTTGCGTGATTAACAACTTCAACTGGTCTGCCGCTTACCATGACAGGATGAAAATGTTGTTTTCTCTTCTTGAAATCAATTCTCAGTTCTTTACATTTTGTTAGTTTATGTCTAAAGACCAGTTTTCGACTTTAGAAGTTGCAACTTGGATGTTACTGTTGCTGCCTTTGGGAATTCCATAAATCTGTATCGTCTAGGTGGAGGTCATTGATCATTAGCAAAAACAGCCATGGGCCCAACTTGATCCCTTGGGGAACACCGGATGGTACCATTTCCCAATCTGAATATACATTCGATAGTTCAGTTCTTTGGAATCTGTTCATCAGAAAATCCACTGCCCAACATGCTACTTTTCGAGGAATTGTGACAACTCGTCAATTTTCTTTGCTAAAATGTTGTGATCGATCAGATCAAACGCCTTTCTGATAGCGCCATACTGGCTGCGATCAATAATTTCGAGAACTGCAGGTGCTATGTAATTAGTGACAATATAATCATCGGCCACCTTTGAGATAGATGGTGTAAGTGATATGTGTCGAAGATGTTTGTTCACTTCTATAATTAGCTTTTCTTTTGGGATTGGGGTAATATCAGCCTGTTTCCGTGATGAAGGGGGGTGTTCTTCTTTATAGAAGCTGTTCAAAATCGAAGAAATTGGTTTTGCCAGAATTACGGCATATTCCCCAAGAATCCAGTTGGAAATTCCGTCTGGGCCACCAACTTTTCGTACATTTAAGTTTCGGAGGATATTATATGTGGAGTACTCCGTAATATATGAAAATTCTTAATCAGGTCCGATCCTATACGTTGAACTGCATATGGGTTGCTATGGAGAGCTTAGGCTCTAGAAATGTTTGGTTGATCTTATTTGTAGTAACAGACAGGTTCTCTTTGTCAATGTTGTCAATATGTAGCTGTGCAGTCAAGTCCTCACCTGAAGTTGGTACCTGCATACCTGCTATATTTTTCAATTCTTTCCACCATGCTGAGGGCTTTGCATTCTTCAGATATTTTACCTTACTAGAAAAATAATGTTCTCGCAAAGACTTTCTTTCCCTGTTTACAAGGATACGGTAGAATCGGTAGGTAATAAAATCCATTTTAGCAAAATATTGTTGACGACATTTAATGAGGTGGATAAATTCAGGTGTAACCCATGGAGCGTTGAGAGAATGAGTCATAGTTTCTTTCAAGGGCATAATATGATCCAACCCAATTTTAATAATATCTTCTAAAAAGGAAAGTTTATCCTCACAGATTTCCACAGCATCGATTATGTCCCAATTTACCGAACTCAAATATCGTCCAAGCTCATTTTTCCTTTCTGTTCGACAATCGCGTTTTATGAAAAAATCCCAAACACTAGTGTCTGTAGTGAGATTTTGTGTTAGATGCGTTTTCAAAATATCAAAACCGGAGTGTTCGGAAAAGGATTAATGCGGACGTATAGCTATACTCCTATAGCTTAAAACTTCTTCACTTTAATCTTATATATATATATATATATATATATATATATATATATATATATATATATATATATATATATATATATATATATATATATATATATATATATATATATATATATATATATATATATATATATATATATTAATAATATATATATTAATATATATTAATAATATAGCATTATTAATATAGCATTATTAATATATATATATATTAATATATATTAATAATATAGCACTTGTAAATTCTGGACGTAACGTAAAATTTCTTTCTCGAAATTGGAAAGTCTTTCTGACAGAAATTTCTTTCTGACAAAACTCAATATCAACACGGAAAATTTCTTTCTCGAAATTGTGTGAAAACACTCCGCCCTCCGGGCGTCGTGTTGTTTCCACACAATTTCTCGTTTTCCCAATTTCCACTCGTGTTGATATTTAACAATTATTCGCCGAAGGCGAGGTGATTATCGGGGAATATTCGCCGAGACGAAGTCGAGGTGAATATTTATCATTTATAGACCCGGAGCGAGGGGGATTCGGCGAAATATTTCCCGAAGTGATGATATTTCCCGAGGGCGAAGCCCGAGGGAAATATCATCACTTCGGGAAATATTTCGCCGAATCCCCCGAGCGGAGGGTCTATAAATGATATATTATACCGAAAATTAAAAGCCTCCAAGTTGAGAAATAAAAACTTGACACATACCTTCGTGAATACGATGTTTTATTTTCGGATTAACGCAAGTATCGTCGCTTTTCTTTCGAATCACATATCGTTTGGAATATTGACAACATTTTTCAAAATTTACTTCAAAATTTTGAAAAAGCCCCAGGTTTTACAGTCATTTACCCAGATTATTCATCACTCATCAATACTATTTATACTTTGTCGGCCATGTTGTTGTCATGCGTGTTGTCTCGCGTGGTCTACGCGAATCGTATTCACCGGTGAATTTGACTCATATTCACCGGTGAATATGACTGAAACTTCCTGCTGCACCAAATACGAATGACGTAAGCGCGATACGATGATAAATTTCATGCTCACGTGGTACAAATCTAGCTTCCTGATTGGACAATTTAAATTTGAGGTATAATATTCCCCGATAATCACCGAACCTGAGGCGAATAATTGTTTTAGTATTTTTACACAAGTCTTTTGTGTTTTTTGGGACTGAATTTATTTTAATTTCGCTGATTTCTTTAACAGTAACTTCCACAAAACGGCTAGCCGCCATTTTGAAAATTTCGATTTTGTTATATTCACCTGTAGGTGAATATAAGAGCTTAATACGTTAAATTTGACCAATCAACTTGTAGGATTTATTATGTTCACTAGCTTGTGCAAAAATACTAAAACTGTATATCAACACGGAAAATGTTTTATATTTAACAAATATAAAACATTTTCCGCGTTGATATACAGTTGTGTATACCAACACGAGTGGAGATAGGGAAAACAAGAAATTGTGTGGAAACACGACGCCCAGAGGGCGGAGTAGGGCTGAGTGGTTTCCCACAATTTCGAGTTTTCCCAATTTCCACGAGTGTTGATATACACAACTGTTTATCAATACGGAAAAAATGTTTTATATTTGTTTTATAATATAGCACAAAGAAATATAAAGCCAAATAAATTATCCGTGTTGATATTCAGTTATATCAACACGGCTCGTAGCCAATCAGCGTTCAGAATTTACACATGCTATATTATAATTTTTAAATATATAACTTTGCCACTTAAATCTTTTAAGTAGTATAAAAGACTAGGGATCCAAGGATAGTGCAGAGTTTCAAAGACAAACGCTATAAGGCATGCTTATTAATTGCATAGCTTTTCAAGCGTGGTTTATAGCCTTAATCACATGTCGTAGTAGCGCGCGGAACTGTTACAACAGTAAAAAGGCTAAGATCTGGTTAATATAATACTTTACGGTTGAAGAATAACGAGAGTTACGTAATATTATTTATTTCCCCATATAATATTATAGTGACAAGGCATAATTTCTGTTATAATGTTATAAAGTTTGAAATTGAAAGACACTGCAAGAATTATATAGGATCGCCGACAACCTAGAAAAGCTGATGGGTTACACTACGAAATAAACAGTTACCATAGGCATTTCATCTCATTATCTATTGTTTTTAATGCGTTCGGCACACGAGTAACTCGACGTTTAAAACAAGCCTAATACATCAGAAACGTCGTGCCTCGTGGAACTGACACAATTTATTGGAGCTGTCGCCGTATGTATCCCCACAAGACTACTGATATGCTAAACTTATTTAAATCTATGATTATTGCCATCATCGTTTTAGCGCCCATATTGTACATTTGACTATTGTCTCAGTCACAACTTTAATTGAAATAGCTGTATAAGATACGTTATGAATAATAAGCACTACGACGTTGTATTCCATTACAAAAAAACATAAATCTAAAACACGGAAACGTAAAAAAGAGGCGATTTTATCCAAATCCGTTCCGTTCCGCATTTTATCTCCATATCCGTTCCGCGGAGCCGCTCCGTTTTGCATCCGCTTCCGCATTTTAACCTAGTTGTGACGTGTTCACAATAACAAGTCTCACTGACCTTTGAGTTATTTTGAAGGTCGCGTTGTGTTCATGACTGCATTTTCAGCTTTTCGCATGTATTCAATAACGTCACTTTAGATTTCAATGGTTTCACAGTTATAGCAGTGTTTATAGCAGTTTTGACAAGCTTTGATACAGATAGAATCTCGTAAGATATGGTAGAGTTCTCGTTGCACTGAACACGAGTTTGCACCGTTGGCGTTGTGCGACTTGTGCTAGACACGTAAACCAAGATTTTCTCAATATTTATGTCTGAAATGTTTATACATCGCTGCTTCCTAGCCATAGATGTTCCTAGCTCTGTACAATGAATATACCCTCAAAATAATATCGGTACTTAACTGAATGCCCGTAATGCATAACATCAATTTATATATTGCGTAGAATCTCAAAGATTTTCTCAATATAATACACGTCTGAAATGATTATACATTTGAAAACAACACTGTCTCGCTGCTTCAGTTCCTAGCTCTGTACAATGATGAATATACCCTCAAAATAATATCGGTACTTAATTGAATGCCCGTATAAATGCATAACATCAATTTATATATTGCGTACAATCTCAAAGATTTTCTCAATATAATACACATCTGAAATGTTTATACATTTCAAAACAACACTGTCTCGCTGCTTCCTACTAGCTCTGTACAATGAATATACCCTCAAAATAATATCGGTACTTAATTGAATGCCCGTAATGCATAACATCAATTTATATATTGCGTAGAATCTCAAAGATTTTCTCAATATAATACACGTCTGAAATGTTTATACATTTCGAAACAACACTTGTCTCGCTGCCTCCTAGCTTTGTATAATGAATATACCGTCAAAATAATATCGGTACTTAATTGAATGCCCTTAATGCATAACATCGATTTATATATTCCGTAGATTCTCAAAGATTTACTCAATATTCACGTCCAAAATGTTTATAATTTGAAAACAACACTGTGTCGCTCCAGCGCTCCTTCCTACCATCGTCACGCCATCGTGATCTACGGCTTGATAGCGCATGCGCATTTGCGTTGCTAAAGAAAAAAATGGGTTTTCCGGGGGGAAAGATCCTTCACACAACATGAGACGCGAATGTTATAAAATTTACAAAAATTTACAATAACGACAACGATTCCTCGAAATTTTTGTGAACTTGGCAAAAGGACAAAAGAATATTTAAATAAAACAACTGAAATTGCCTAAATAACCTTCAAAGCACAATAAATCACTACAAACATAAATCGTATACACATAATACACCCCCCGGAAAGTTTACTCTATGACTGATTGACTGACTGACTGATGTGAATTTTCCCACTCATCACAATAGTGCACAGTTTCAAAGAAACTCTGCACTAAAAAGGGTATTAATAATTCACGAGGAAAATACAAAAGAAATGAATGTTTAATCAATGTTTGTAAATTGGATAAAGATTTGTCCTGATTTACATAAACTTGAGCTTTGATTTTCTCGGCTTAGACAATGTTTATTTTTAAAATTACTTCGCCAATGAACTCATAAGATGGGTCATTTTTTAAGTTTCGGTTTAAGTTTGTATATTAGATACATATCGGCTGCTCATGTTTTATCTAGTACTTGCGATGTGGGACGGCAACGTGACTACGACGGCTATTCAAACAATGTGATTTATAATTTTTAAGAAAAGAAAAGAAAAGAAACGAACAATGGACCTATTATCTAGATAAAAATCTCATCACAGCTTGAAAGAGCATCACAAAATATACCTTTTTTCAGAAAGCGGTATCAATTTCCCGTGCGTAATACAAAATGAGTGAAAAACGGCAATCTTCGCAGAGCTATATTATCCGCATTTTACAACATTTCGCAACGAAACTAGCTCAGTACTCACAGCGAAACTTTCTCAACGATAAAGCCACTATTTCAAGCTAACCAAGCAGTTTTAAATTCATACGATCAATAATAGTCTATACAAATATTCATTACAATCGTTTATTTGAATGATTTTATTCTGGCCGTTGTCGTTGCGTTGCCGTCCTACATCGTAAGGTCTCTATTACATCATACTACGGCATCCCCGATTTTTTGTGGCAAATATATAACGGTGGGCACTATGGACGGCAAAGAATACATCCAAACACCATCACAGAACTTGCCTAGTAATGGTAAGATATGAGAACTAGAGAAAGAAAGATTATTTACCGGCAGCTCTCACCATCACCATGTCGGAAGAAACTTCATAGACGACAACACGTTTGCCATCCCAGACAATCACGTGATCCTGGGAAAACATGTTTACAAATTTTTCTCAAGAATCAAGATATCTCAAACGTGCATGGTAGTCCAGTGTAGGTAATGGTTTGTGTCTGAACTACCTAAAAAAGATATCTTCAAAGTGGTGGTCCATTGTAGGTAGTATCACAGAGTAGCTACATATACAGAGTTATAACTAGTGTACCCACTTTTTTGCGCGCATGCTCGGCAAGTTACTAGATGCATGCATCCCGTTGGATGGCGACTCGCTTTAACTGCTCGCGGAACTTGCCAAGCACGCGCAGTTGATCATTTTTTGGCCGGTCACCTGAAAAAAAGTAGGTACATGAAAACGTAAGTTTCCGCCGTGTTTACAACGGCTAGTTCCAGCTCTGTATGTATCTACTCTGTGGTAGTATTCTACAATAAGCTCTGCCATAGGTTTTGTCTATAGAGTACCTGAAAAAAGCACTTGACCACGAAGTATTTCCAATCTTATTCATTTAGTTCAGATACAAACCACTGCAACTTCTGGATATAATTTATCGGCTACATATTATTTGCACATTTAAGTAGAAATTGATCTTACCTTGAGCATGTAAACTCCTTTGATATGTATATCTGTTTTAAGATCGTGACAATAATCTGTGGCAAAATTCTCTATCGTTAACTGACTGGGGGAGATTTGTATTGCAGCAACCTGCATAAAAAATGAAGATAAGTTATTACTACTTGGCCATGAGAGAAAAGCAGATGAATAGGGATTCAATTACCTGAAAAATACAAGTAAAACTGCGACGTTTCGAGCGAACAACCTTCGTCGGGAATGTAGTAGTTTGGCTACCAACTTCTCGACAAAGGGATTGAATCCATATCCATCTGTATTTATCTCATGATGGTGTTTTTGACACTACCTACACTGGCACAGATCGCTAATTCGAGTTTACTTAGGCATAAGCCGATAACGAAAAATCCAATTTGCGGACACGATCAATTCCGATGACGATATGGGAGCTTATACGGTTATACCAGCCGGTACGGTAGGTAGTTACATCGATTGATCTAAAATTTAGGGCAAAATTTCGGGTTTGAACTTTGAACCACGTTCACATTGTTCAAACACAAATCATTCAGGTTTGTTTAATGCGTTAATTAATACCATGTATACAACTAAGAAGAGTTGATCGACGAGTCGAGTGACTGACTTTAATTGTTCAGTTCTCGTTCCGGCATAAAAGCGACGGAGACTTAGCCAGTTGCTGTTAATTAAAAGCAGAAGTGGAAGACTGCTTTACAATACAAAGTTCTAACTTACCATGTCGTTAAAATGTATATTCATTATTTGCTCTTTGAGGATGACAACTGATGATCCAACATTGGCACCAAGAAGTCCCTTACCTCCGCCCCACTAACAAACAGAAAACGTAAAGCTGGTTATATACAGGGTGTATAAAAAAAAACTGAACAGATTTGAAATTACTCTCAATTTCGCAAAACAGCCATTAGTATCTAGTTTTTGATGTATATAGCTTCTTTGGGTACTTATAAGGTAGAACAACGAAAAAAATTTCTGTGTGCTGTGCGGAACGCTTCAGCGAGAGAGCCTAGTGAAGCACCTTGAGCGGTGACGTCACACCTAGGCCCCAGTCTCGTACTACATCCACTTTTTTTCTCGCGCTTGCTTCAGAACGACTGGGACTAGGCTGCATTTTTTCCTAAAAAATCAGCCTTCCGCATGCTTAATTAATGCCTTTACCTAATTTGCATATTGCTGACATATGCAAATTGGGCAAATGCATTAATAAAGCATGCAAGTTGCATTGCAAGGGCTTAAACTGAAGCAAATTGTCTGAAATTTCGTGCAGCAATTAAACACCCAACCCCTTTTTCATCCAATAACTCAAAATACGATTGTAGCTTTTAAATTTTTTGTCGGAAAAGACACCCCCCCCCTGGTTTACAAAATTTGTGTTCGCGAAATTTTTTTCATTATTCTACATTATAAGTACCCAAAGAAGCCATATATATAAAAAACTGGATACTAATAGCTGTTTTGCGAAATTGAGAGCAATTTCAAATCTGTTCAGTTTTTTTATACACTCTGTATAGACGAGGACGTTTTCTATGCGAAATACACATAATTGTCATGTGTTCACAGCGAGAATCGAACACATGATCTCAGAGGTGAAAAGGCGCTTGCATGCTCTGATGAAAGCCCCATATTGCCCTCAAACTAAATTTCTTCCACGACTCATACACGTAAGATGACATGGATGTCAAGTGTTGGGATCCCGTTGCAAATTGTTTTGGTTAACTCCAAAAAACTGAAGAGAATATTCTAGTAAATAAAGAACGTCAAACCTGCAGTTGTAAAACAGGCTCTTGTATAACTGAAGGGGACGACAACTCCCATTTTTTCTCGCCATCAATCTCTGCTCCAGTCTTATTCTTCACAGCATGCCACATCGCTATCTTACCAAGGTTTGTCCCACCAGCAAGAATACCTGTAAATATAAAATATAGTCGGAGGCAAGTTCGCTTTGAATATTTAATGTTTAAGCCGGTTTTCCACTAGCGATTTTTTTCGCACGAAGCGACATTTTGCTATTGTTTTAGAGCTCTCAGCTGCAACCATCTGGAACAAATTGCCCAAAGACAAAGGATAAATTCGCTTCGCGCGAAAAAAATCGCTAGTGGAAAACCGGCTTTATGAAGTTTGTTCTTCAACTTCTTGCGTAAAACACGCACTGCGTAAACTTTTCTTTTTCAATTTAACTTAAGAAAAAAGGAAAAATGTGAAAGAACCGAACTGAAATTAAACAACAATTTGAACTTTTTTTTTCATCACAGGACATTAGTAAAAACAGTTTTTCGCCAAAAACAGTGTGGTTGAATTAACATTTCAAAACATTTTACGAAGCAATTCAGTTAAACATTTTACATTAAATTGAAGTTCACAAAATGCAACAAAACTGCTCAGAGCATGCAAAAAAAGTTTTAAGAGTAAATTATGACCACGCGAAATTACTTTGTTTTACCGTTTTAGTAAACGAACAACAGATGCAACACTTTATATTAGTTAATTACAGTTAAAACGAGTAAATGTGAACTTGAATACCGAAGTTGCTTTTGAGCCTTCAAAGAACCTAATATTTTTAAACCTTTCCTCAAACTGAAAATTAGACAGGAAATCAAAACTTTTGGACGATGAAAACTTATTCTTAGCTTTGTTTATAGCTACTTTATATTTCTCACTCCAATAGTCAAATTCAATCTGGCGGATTTGAAAGGGTATGCTTGAGAAAAAGTCGAAACATGATTCGTGATCAAGTACGCATTCTATATTTCTATGGGCTAACCCTGCTTGTTACATCACCAAAACCACCGTTCATTAATGAGATGAAAACAAAATCCAAGATGGCGGCAGCTCATTGTTTTCAGTCAAAGGTATAAAAAATCGGGAAAAGAGTTTCATATATAATTTTAAAATTACTTTCTTCAAACCCAACCAGGAGCAGCCGCGGAAAATGCTATGGGCCCTACGGCAGGAATTGAAATTTTTAATCTACAGGGTCATACAGGAGCGTTGGTTTAGTCGAGAGTGAGATGCCCAAATATCCTAAAATCTAAATAAAATACAGTATAATATCATGCACATCTAGCATACTTCAAACGTCACTCACCTTTCATGGAGGAATACGCAATGCACGTAATGCATTCACCTTGTTCATAAGCAGCACTCTCTAGTCCCAGGACATAATTCTCATTGCGACCTATATCCAACATTCTATAGATAAAGCAAATACCATATGGCATCGTGTTTATTTAAATATTTGATAGGATACCATATCTACATTGGACCAAAGGTTTGAGGTAGTTCAGACACAAATCATGACAATCTTTTGTATAATACTACGTACGCAGCCCGGTAAGTAGCAATGAGTCAACCGAACCGGAATGTTTCAAGTTCATGCAGAGAAATAAATCAGATACTGCATGAATGGATTCAATGGGATTTATCCAATTTCTGGTTGGTTAGCGTCCCAAATATTACCACAAACACCTTTTTTGTAATTGTGAGAGACGGGAAAAAATGTTTTAACTTTATAGTGTCAAACATTTCGTAGTTTAGAATATTAATTAGTTTAACTCGCAGTTTAGAATATTAATTAATTTAGAATATTAATTAGTTTCGAAAGTACAATGTTTAGTGTTTTGAGAGTGTTTATAAAGTGAATTGAAACTGTGATTTTATCAATAGGCAATTTCAGCTTTTAGTTTATGCGCGCAGGGGTGACGGGAAGTAACGTATCATATTGCTGATTATGCTAAAAAAATCAATAAAAACTGCCGAAACAACCGAAATATTTCAACATTAACAAGTTTAAGCCACCACTCTGTGTTTACACGGCCGTCATTTTTACTTTTTCAGCATTTTCAGCAATATGATACCTTACTTCCCATCACCCCCTGCACGCATAAACTAAAAGCTGGAATTGCCTATCAGTGACTAGTGTTACTACTAAACATTTCCAACATTAGAAAATCAAAAACTTCCTAGAGGTTTCTCGCCTCTTCGGCTGCGACCCGGTAACTCTAAAGCTTGGTTATAGGCATGTTACACTATAGATCTCCCCTTTTCAGGTGTAGCTTTTAGGTAGTTCACATAAACATAAATAATGGCAGCGGAATATTGAATAACATCATACATTATCCAAACTGGACACCTACGTTTGCATACCTTAAAACATTCTCACCAGAAGCTGTTGCTAACACTCCTTGTCCCGCCCAGACGGTATAACGACTCCCAGAACCTGCAGTGATCTTCACCTACAAAATACGTTGAAGTATATTTACTGCCCTTTTCCATCCTACTTGGAAGGCTTCTTGGTCGAAAAAGGCCTGCTTAATTAAGGTAGATCCCTTGGGTTTTTGTCAGGAGACTCCTGTTTCGTCCATTTACATGAAATTTATTGGTTTTATACAGTATACAATTTATTGGTTTTGTATTGAATATTGATTTTTTTCTTCAATTTTAAAAAATCCTATGGATACGTTTCTTAGCAAATTTAAAAAACGTCAAAAATCAATGATTAAAAAATTTCCCTTTGATATAATTTTAAGAAAAAAGGATATTGCACTTGTTGAGCACAAAATTAAAAAAAAAATACCGAAGGAAAAGGGAGAAATTTAGGTTTAATTTTGGCATTTTTTTACGAGATGTGACGTGTACAAACATTTCTCGCGTGGGCTTCACGATGGATTTCGTGAACAACAAGGCATGATTTTTTTTTAAAATTTCAAAATATAAACATGTTTTATGCACTGTTTAATAAACGAGCAGGAGTGTTTTATTAGGTTTTGCGCGCGAGTGGCTTTAGACCTAATAAAACACGACCTGCGAGTTTATTAAACGGCTTCAAACACGACCAGAAATTCAATAGAAATACTGCTTTATTAGTATTCTTTATATAAAGAATACTAATGAGGACACGACTACAATAGATATTGCCTTATTAGTATTCCTTATATAAAGAATACTAATTAGGAGTGTTTTATCAGGTTTAAAGCCACTGCACGTGATACATTATGGTTGACATGATTTGCCAATAAGCTTATGAATTATTAATGAGTGTTTGAAATACAGTTTTACTGCGTCAGTTAATGGTCAACTAAGCGTGAATTATTACATGTAAAATTGACAAAGGTTATTAATTACTGGTTATGACTTGTTGGTATTCATTTGAAAATGTTTATCAAAATTCTTCCCGTGGCGAGTTAGTACTATTTCGCAAAACGCCCGTTCAATTTTTTTATGGTGGTATGTTTGTGGTGGTATGTTTGCTAGATTGTGCAGAAAACACTGCAAATACTGCAATGTTCGCGATGCGACCCAAGCGTACGGTGGTAAAAAACGTCCAGAATACCGCTTGAAAAAACAAATTTACATTATATTTTTCTGAAACATCACGTCCAAGTATCGTTGTGGATTTTAGAATTCTTTTTATGCTTTTAACTAAAGCAAAGTTAACGCATTTGTTTCAAAAAAGAGTTTAATATCAAACACACACTGGGGAAAAATGTGAAATCCATACTATGAAATTTGCAATTGCACCACTAAATCCATAGTATATCCATACTATTATATACAGGGTAAAAAAAAAACTGAACAGATTTGAAATTGCTCTCAATTTCACAAAACAGCTCGTGGTATCAAGTTTTTGTTATATATAGATTCCTCCAGTACCCATGCATAATGTAGAATAATGAAAACAAATACTCAAACTCAGATTGTGTAAACCAGAGGGGTGTTTCTTTCCGAACAAGCTAAAAATGGCTTGCGCATGAAATTTAGAAGCTTTAATCGTATTTTGAGTCAATGGATGGAAAATTTGTTGGGTTTTTAATTACTGTACAAAATTTCAGACAATTTGTATTAAAAATGAATAGTTAAAGGAACTATTCATTTTTTCCTAAAAAATTTGCCTTTTGCATGCTTACTTAATGCCTTAATCTAATTTGCATATTGCGGACATATGCAAATTAGGCAAAGGCATTAATTAAGCATGCAAAAGGCTGATTTTTTGCCAAAATGTAAGTTCGCGTGAATAGTTAAATTAAAGGGCTTAAACTGATGGGTCCAGGACCTTCATTGAGGTTCGATCAATGCATTTTCTTCAGGCAGACTAGCAGCTCAACTGAACCTGCAGACAGTTCGACATGTAGTGTATCCAAAATATTTCTCCCATTAAATTGGCCCAAAACA
>CACRXK020003484.1:3429-36030 GCA_902702795.2 Paramuricea clavata | reverse complement strand
ATATAGCTCTAGTGTGCGCCGGGCTTTATGTAAAACCATCACCCATAGAAAAAATGTGGTTAACTTGTAACTTCCTTGTCCAGGCGTCTGAGTACATTTTACATAATTATCAGAAGCATATCCCCCTCTACCTCAGGAAGGGTAAAATACCATCCTCTGGAGAATAGGAGTTGTGCAGATCTTTTCTGGAATGACCCATCTGGGTAAAGTATTGGGTATCATAAATACAGATTATATAACACAGAAAAAACAAAATTTTCATTTTCTATAAAGTACAACTTTAATATACATTTGTCAAGAGAATTTGACAGCTCTCACTATAAATCAACCAATCATGTAATTAATAACTCGCCTTAGATCATGTTTTAATACATGCAAACAATGGTACTTGTATATAACACCTGACCAGGAAGTTATGCAATAGACATTTCATGAAATGCAGTCAATATACACACAATAATTATACAATTCCAGTCAAATTTTCCAGAAATTAGACAATATTAGAATTTCTAATGATACATCCTGGATTTTATATAAAACACTTATGAATGATTGAAACATTAGCGGCGGAAAAATAAATTAAACCCATTGAGTGTACTAAATACATAAAATACAATTTACAATTTTATAATATTGACATAAAATATAAAATGAAAACATGATATATTAATAACAATGAGGGAATAGATTCTTTTGTTTGATTCACAAATCAAAGTCAAGCTGTTCAGACCTGTTTTAACACGAACCGTTTCTTGCATAACATGTCTAATAAAGCTGTATAAATTTAGAGTTTAACCAAAACTCAGTAAGCATTGCCATGCGGGCAAAAATTGCAGGTTGTTTATAAACTAGTTAAGTTTTAAACTTGCTACAGCAATGTGAAAATAACTTGGCAGTATTAAAAGGCTTCATATAACTAACTCTAGCGTAACAAAGTCTTTTATTTTCGTGTATATTGGGGCCGAAGCATGTCCATATGTATACAACCATATATTAATCAGTCATATATGCGGTGCTACTACATCTATTGAATCGGTTATAACTCATAGAATATAACGTGCAGGCTTTGAATAATTACATACACGTATTAAACAACATACCTTCGAGCTTTTGGCTAGCTCGGGAAGAGAATTCCTAGTGATTTTGTCACGTAAAAGTTGATTCACCAAAGTAAAACATTCGGGCAAATTTCAGCAAGACGGAAGGAGGAGGACACCATTGCGCATGTCTTCACGGTACGCGTGGCACGATGACGTCTTGCGTGGGATACACTCGGTACACACGCAGTGTTTCTTTGAAGAAAATTTCCTTCTTCAAGGAAATTGGCCTTTTTTGAAAATAAAATTCTGTTCTTTCCAACCTAGTGAATTTTCCCAAAACAAAAATATCTAGAAAAAAAGAAAAGGCCCTTGGCGTATGCTGCATTGTTCCCAATTCTAACCAATTCTTCACTGCTTGGAAAGCTAGGAAATTTTGTAGTAATTTTTTTGAAATTCCTCAATTTCTATTGTGGAAACACCATTCATAGTCAATGTTGCAAAGTCAGCAGAAATTTAACAAAAGCAGATCTTTAAATTTTTTTCAACGAGGGTATTGTAAATAACGCAATAAAATGGCCAAAAGCGGCAATAAAAACACGACAAAAGCTAAGAAAGATAAAGTACAAGTAAAATCTGGCACAGGAGCGATCATGAAAGCGAAAGATAAACGAAAAAAAACGGCTGCTTTGAAAAAGGTCGGGCTTGGACTCAACACGTGTTGTTTGAATATTTAGTTGAGATTGAGTTTTGTACTTTTTTGTACAAATTAGATTAACTCTTCAAGTGGCATTGCGCCCTAATTTGCCCATTTGTTCTGTCTAACGCCAGATGATTTTACTCGTCAAGGGAGAGTGCTGGCACTCACTGGGTTAATATTCTCTGGGATACCTGCCAAATATTGACTACCAATGATCAACCATCTGTTGCATGATGGTTCTTAGCGAAACCCATGTTGTCACCTATTGGTCAGTCAATTAGGTAAACATAATTGGCCAAATAGTCAATCAGAATGCAACCTGTCAAATGATGCTGACAAACTAGAAAGCCTCTTATTCATCTTCTGATGCAAAGGGATTTGACTTAACATGTGGGTGTTTGTTGCAGGTTACAGGTTAAGGCGAATGTTAGAAGGGGCACTGTCCAGTCATGGGATCAGCAAGGGCGCCCCCCCCCCCCCCCTCCCGCATTGGATAAACAGTATGAGGGCAGCAAGTTTCCTTTTTTACCAGAACTACACTCTGAAAGTTGTGTGTTATTTGTATGAATTGAAACTACGGCTCAAATTCGAATCTGAAATTCCTTTCAGAAATGTAAAATGGTTGCTCTTACCACTTTGTGTTAGTTCTGGATCCTCCTGAATGTTAGGGTAATATTACGAGATTACACAACCAGTTTCCAAGTCATTTGTTAATGACATCACCCACTACAAGTATACAAACACCATGCAGTGAGGTTGTCAACCCTAATGCAAAACACAGCATTGAAGTATGTTGTTTTAAATTTTTTTATCTTTTAGGTCAAAGAAAAGTTGGGGCAAGAAATTCAAAATGCAAATGCTGAGTTTTCTGAACTGCAATCAAAGATGATCTCTGAAAAAGAAAATAAGACAATTGAAAATGAAAAATCAAAAGAAACAGAATTTTCAAAGGTCTGCACACATTTGCTGGGTTTTGTTGTAATCACAGATCAGATATCAACTGGTATCACCATTGGATGTCTTAGTTTTAGCCATGGCAACTGGTCATGCTGTGCCCCCCCCCCACTCACCCACAATCTAAACGGTATGCCTCTTACTAAAATAAAGTAACACAACTTGCCACTGGAATGAGTAATATCCAGTAAAAATTATATTTTGTTAATTTTATAGGTATCAATTCCACCGCCAACTGTATCACAGGAGAAACAAGTAGAAGAGACTACAAATGTTCTAGCAAATTTATAAATTGTTAATAAATTGAAAATTAACAGGAATACAAGAATCATCCTGTTGTTGTATGGACCACAAAAATAGCATAATTAATATATTGCGTGGTAACAAGTAATTTTATTTATATTTATATTTGTAACATACCTAAATATTTTTCTTGCTGTAAAGTGAAAAACACTATGCGACTAACAATTTGACACTATCGAAAAACAATGTATTTTGATCAGTTAATGTGTGCATAGACAAAACATTATAAATATTTAGTATCGGTAGATTATATTAACTGCAAATGTAATTTATTATCATTGACATTGTACAGTATAAATGTTCATATGTATTTGTATAGCAAAATAAAAATAATTTTATAAAATTTTGTGGTGTCAATATAACAATTTAAGTCTGTCCTTAGAGAATATTAAATAAAAGGCAACAGAAAATATTTCCCTTTAATAGTAACACATTTCTTGCATTTATTTTTATTCCAAGATATTACAATTTAGCGGGGTTAAAATTTCGGTTAGAATTTATGATTTTAAAAAGGGGTATATAGTTATATTATTCACCAACAGATATCTGTTTACACGAAAAAAAAACTGGAACTATATAGTGCGTGCAATCCGTGCTTTATTTTTTGATTGACCTGAAAAAATGTTTAAGGTATTCACACTACTGGCTTAAATATAACAATTCACAAAAATTTGTTCAGCAGAAATTTTTGTGAATTATTTTTAAAATCGTTGATTTTGTGGACGTTGAAGATTTCTAGCCAATGAGGGTTCGTGAAATTCAGCCAATTGTCATTCTGGTAAACTAACCAATAGTTATTCAGCAGAGTACCACGTTGAGGTCCGGCTTTGGCGCCTTTTCAAAAAACAATTAATTTGGTAGATTTTGGCCATATTCAAACGATGTTTGGCTTTCTGCACGGGCCAACGGCCGAAACAAATTTTCCGTCACAAAAAATTTTAAGTTGAAAGTTTTCAATTTTTAACAATGATATTTTCTGTCCATGGAAATTTTTCTTGAGTGGAAATAGTCTCTACAACCTTAGAGCGTGGTATTATAATTTGTATCGGATCAGTTATCATCGCAGTGCATTATAGGAAACTTCATTGTTCTAAGATTTGCAAGTCAGATATTTTATCATTTGTTATTAAGTAACCGCAAAAAACTATAAATCAGTCTCTCAAAATATCAATATATTTGCTGGAACCCAATTTGAAGAAACTTAATAACTTTGAGTCAGCCCACGGACCCTCGCCACTAGTGTTCTAAACTGACCAATTTCTTACCAAAAACAGGCGAAAAATTTTGTATTTTATAAATAAATACTCTGCCCACGGTGGGCTGTCTTTCTGCGTTTCTATGTTCTTCAAGTGGCATAAAAAATCTTGTGCTATCAAATTCTTTGCTAAGTGTTTTCAATTCTTGTGGTATATATACTGAAGCCGGCAAACTACTTCAGTTCTTAGTACACAGTCAACATTTGCCTATCGACCAAGTAATTCCATCATTGAGTAAATCAGTAAACAACAGACAATGAATAACTATATTCATTTATACATTGTCGCTAAAATTGTATAACCTTAGACATATTTCACATTGTTATCGGCTCTGAAAGAGCTTTTGTTCTGCCGATTCCTTAGATGTAAACACTTGAAAGTTATACTTTATGAAACATTTAAGTTCTTGTGAGTACTCCAAAAAAAGCAAATTCCTGAGTTAGCAAACGGTTGTTTGCATATAAATTCATTAGCAACGTAGCAGCTGTCTGTTCTTGAGGTAGATAACGCGCATTTTAACGAAGTAATTATCAAATGAACTCGGGACTTCTGTTTGCCAACATCCCTGCAAGAGCTCAATCACTGAAAGCGAGACAGACTGTCAACAATAAGCTCACAGCGTGTGAGCCGTGTTTGATTTTGAACAGAAACTTATTTAGGCAAAAGTTTAAACAACGAAAGCATGTCGCAGAAGGTAAGTAAATCTGTTTATTTCGTTTGCTATTGTGCGGTGAATTAAATTCACTTTCTAATTCGAATATAACGTGACAGTTGGAACAGTGTCTGTATACTAACTTTTATTGAATAGTGACTTATAGTGTGTGGGAGCTTTAAGTACAAATATCTGCATAAGCATTCCTAATCCAGTCTGTTGCAGCCGGTTGCTGTCTCTTTGACTGAATAAACTGAAGCGACGTTAAAACGCAGATGATTTAATTTCAGTCAGGCTCACGTTAATATGTCATAAAACATCGGAAACATAGCCATCTGCCAGAAACGGTCTGTACATTTTAGGAAAACTTAAAATTGTATTCGGTCAAATGGCAGACTGTGTGTACAAATATTGTTGAATATGAGATTAAAATGGAAGTACATTCATAACAACGATTTGTCAATTAGTCCACGTTAATGATATGTGAGTCATGATGAAACGTCATCACAAAACATTGCTATCTGATAGTCGATCGGTCAGTTAACATTTCAGGATTGAAACCTGTGAATCTACTACTGTTAAATCGCAGTGTGTAAACGGCGCGCTTTTTCACTTAAAGATGTCGTGGGCAAAAGCCAAAAGTTGCTGTGAAAAATAATTGTATCGCCAATATTGTCCTATACCTATATCCTAAGAGCAGATAGGCTCTGCTCTCCATGTCACTCCAAAATCATCCTTACATTTTTGCATGGATGCATGCAACATTGTTGGGCCAGCATGTTTGAACATCGTATCACCTAGTCCTGACCATGCTTGTTTGGTATCTTTGCTGATGTTGGATCCAGCTTGAGTGCTTGACTATTCAAAATTTTTATACCACATCGTCCAAAATTGTTGGAACTGCATCGTTCAAAATTGTTGGACCTTCAACAAAGAGCTACGAGAATAGATGTAAAGTATAAAATAATATTAATGCATGAATACATGACCTGAGCTAGGCAATTTGCATGGACACCGAAGCTGAGACGATCTATTTCTTGTTTTCCCATAGTTAAGCGAACTTGAAAAAGAATGGCTGTTCAGTTTTGCATCTGCTGAGAGCAACATAAAGAATGTAAAAAGTCTACTAGAGAAAGATCCCAACCTCGCAACCAAAAAGGTTCACGGTTTGTTGCTTCGAATAACTTTATGTTTGTGGTAATATATATACATGATAAAATTACTACTGATTAGCCTTTCTCACGCCGCCATTTTTGGGTGGTGGCATTTCAGCCGAAGTCTGCGAGATAAGTCCACATAACAGCGACTTTTTATAATTTTTTGAACGAATGATGGTAAATTTGCTTTGTAAACGTTTAGTTTTTTTTTGAAAAATTGCTTTTCACATTGTTTTACTTAAATTGTCTGCATTGGTTAACGAGAATTGGATGCCACTCAAAAATGGCGGATATTCGTCGACAGTGTAATTATTGAGTACAGTGCCGGTGCCAAAAAGTAATTCAGTGCAAAAATTGCAATCCAGTGCCAATACGTGGCAGCGCCCAAGAGCAAGATCTAGACACGTCGGTTTGGTTCGGCATAATTTTTTCATGTATATTATTGATACTATGGTTTCTCGTATAATTTGAAAAAAAGACATACACTCAATTCTTGAGTTTTTAGAACACTTCAAATTGCACTTGTCCTCCAGACTCTGCAATTTTGTTAGTCTTTGAAAACTCTCTATAGTGCATGATTTCCCAAAAGGCTGAACATGATAATACTCTCTATTAATAATATTAATATATTTCATTATTGAATGTAATTTATTTCTGATATTTTTATGTGAATTTGTTGCAACTGAATCAGGATTTTGTTTTGGTAAGCTGAAGTAAATTTAAAATAACTTACCATAAATAGCATAGTTGCCTTTGTCTGACATACAAGTAACTGTGTTTTTCCTTTTTCTCTGTATAAAATGATGAATTTTAACTGAATACATTCCTAGGGGGTATGTATGAATTTTAAAGAACCATTTGTCCATTTTAAAGCCGAATTGTTAACATCTAAATTATTCATTTTTTGTTTTTATTTATCGTTTTAATGAATGGTATGGTGACCAATATAGTACGTAAGTGATTTACAACTCATCTATGATATTGAATTTTTTTTTGTAAAAAATCTCTTGTAATATATTTAACCTCTGATATTTAACCATATATAGGCTTGAATTTAGATCTAATTTATACACTGCTTTTATCAGACAGCTCTTCATTGGGCTGCTAAGAATGGAAGAATTGATATGGTGGATTTCCTGCTAGCACATGGAGTGGACACTGAAATGCGAACTGTATGATAAGACAAAATTTTAATTGTTGTTGTCATCTACTTCCTTTTATAATAGCGATGTAGGAAGCTCGAGAATTAAACTATGGAGAAGCAGTCATCTGTAGATTTAGGGTATCTACTAAAGCCTGGACTGCCTGGTTTCCATATGGTCGTAACGGTCGTAAAGATTGAGTCACGATCTTTCTCATCAGCCGAAATACAACTTTTAAGAACTGAAAATACGCGGAGTGATTATAACTAGAGAATACTCATGATTTATATGTGGTTTATACGTATAAACTATTATAAACTGGCTGTTGAGAAAGATCATGCCTCTATTTTTACGATCATATGGAAACCATGCAGGTTAAGGTTGCATGGTAACTAATTATCTGTACTTGAAATCTCGTGTAAGTGTATAGAGTTTGGTTGATTCTTTCCTGGGTTTCTCCGCGTCTTCCGGTTTTCCTCCCTGGCCAAAAACCTATACCCATAAGTCTTAGTTGTCGAACTGCGGATGAACAGAACATTACCAGCTTCATTATATTTAATTTCACTGGAATTATTCTAATGATTGAGGAAGATTTTAGGGTAGGGAGGGAAAGGGGTAAAAGCTGACGTATTCTGCCGTGCCCCCCCCCTTCATGCGCCCCCTATCTGTTTAGAGAGCATGCAAAACGTATAATCTGAAATGACGTTCTTTTAATTTTTTATGTTGCGGGAATGGTCTCCACATATAGAATGTAAGTTGAAATATTTTTCTCATATATCTCGGATTTGTATGTGACAAAAATCATTGATACTTATATCATTTATATTTTTTTCTATATCCTTCCATATATCTCGCTGGTGAAAAAAGGGGGTAAGAGAATTATTTTTTATTTAATGATGAACAATAGAAAGAGTTAAGTCACAGTAGCGCGCAAAAACATGTCTGATATTTATATACTTGGTTTCAATTAATGTTCTAGGGATACACACCACTACATTTGGCTACCATGCATAATCACAATGATGTCGTGTTATTGCTTGTTGATGACTATGGTAAGATCTTTCTCCATTGAATGAATAAATATATCTCATTGGTTCGTTTTTTATCTTATTTTTCACCCTGCTCGGTTTCCTTTGTTCTTATCGGGGAATATATTCAATAATTCAATATTCCCCTCTAATCAATTTCCGTTTAATAATCCCCTCTAATATTCACCTGCAATGTCTTTGCAGCACAAAAAAATGAGAAAAAACAACATCACGAAGGCAATATGGCATTAAGAATTATTTCTATTCTGAATCATTAACGCGACCTCGCAATTAATGTGAAAAATAAGTATACGTTATTTTGAGGCACCTCGGGGGTACGTGTTTATTCTTGTGCGCCTCGGTGAATAAATCACATATCCCCTCGTAGTGCCTCAAAATAACCTATATAAAATTAGTAAGTTCAATATTCTCGGAGGGGGGAGGAGGTGGGAGCAATATTTCCTGCTGCCCCTCCCGACGCTGCGTACTGCCCTGCTCCCCAGTTATAATTCTGTGCACTCTTTCTTTAATATCTTTACGTATTGTTTCCAAAAGGAGCAAGCATCGATGCAAGAGACCATAGTGGCAAAAGACCAAAAGACTACCTCAAACGAAATGCAATGCCTTCTGTTAAAAGTACGTTTATCTACATTAAATATGCGGTTATTTCAAAAATGAGGGAACTGCACATAGACTAGGAAAGTGCTAATTTCGTCTTTTAATCATATTTAGATAAACTACAAAGACTCGATTCATGTAAGTGATATAAAAAAACTAAAAGTAAACCAGTTCAACAAATTATTTATATCAGGGGCGTAGGAAGCACTAAAAAGTTGAGGGGCACCGGTTTCGAGGGGCACTTTTGGAATGAAAAGGGCACCTAAAAAATTTCCCCCGGAAATGTTAGCGACGGGGGAAAGGGGGGGGGGGACGGAGAGAAGGAAAAATAAATGCAATCATAAATCAAAGGCAGTTAAGGCCGACTCACGGGTGAGATCAAATGAAAGTGACAGAAAGAATTAAAGCCAAATTTTGCCATTTGTCGTGCTCCAGCCCGATTTCCGGTTCTGAAAGGCCCGATTCGCAGCAAAGAGTGCGCGCCAAGCAGGCTAGTCATTTCTCATTGTTTAACTGCCCCACACTCAAGTAACCACAAAGACTCGCAGATGCTCTAACTAAACAAAGTTCGTTTATACTCGATAGCAGTCTATCAGTTCTGAACTGTTCTGTCTGGGGATCCGGCAAGGGTAGAGCGTTTGCACTCATTCCCCAGGGACCAACTCAACAAAAGCCATGGCGGCCATCACTGGCCATGTTGGTGTTCCAGACAAAAGACTCTAATTAAAATTCTTTTGAATTGGAACACCAACTGACTAACATGGCGGCTGTGACGTCATGTGCAAACGCTCTATAGGAAGAAACCTAAACTAAACTATATTATGAGTGTAGTACATCGTCGTATCACTAACTGTTAAAGTTTCCGACCGATTACGAAATGTTTTATGTTTTCTAGGTCCGAAAGAAAATGGCGAGAAGCCGATGACAAACATCAGCAATATGTTTCTACAGATGTGTTTAGTAAGTCCACCTGAAGTGGACGTTTGTAGCGAGGAAAAAACCGCTGTTTTCCTATCGCCATTTTTTCTTCCAACAAATCCAGAAACACAAACAATCAAATTGAAGGTAAGACAGGCCGCTTAGAGTTAAAATATATGCATGGTTTGAGGTTGGAAAAATTAAGGTCCCAAATTAAAAGGGATTGCCTGCATAGGCTTTTCAAATCGTTTAGTTAAGCCGGTAAGTAAGTAAGGATGTGCTAATCATCCTATACTTGCAGCTGAGAGCTAAGTTGAATTGGGAAGGACGAAACTCAACTGATCAACTTGAAGGCTTCCTGAAGGTCCGTTTACACTTGCAATTTTTGCTGCGAATTGAGGTGCGATTTCTTCTTCTGATGTATGTGAACGAGTGAATGAGTTATGAATGTTCAGATGAGGGCACATGTACCCCAAACATTCATAACTCATTTACTCGTTCACATGCATCAGCTTACGAAAATCGCACTAGAAATCGCAACAAAAATTGCAAGTATAAACGGACCTGACGTGACGCATGTCTGATCACGGAGCACATGCAGCGTCGGTGGAAGGGTCTGTTGGGGGCAAATCCCAACCCACCCTGTCAACATTCCCTATGGGAGGAAACCGGAGTACCCAGAGAAAACCCACGACTTTCGGGAGAGCGTTGACTGACTCTTTTCACATAAATGCCATGAGTCCGCAGCGAGAATCGAACCCTTGATCTCAGAGGTGAAAGGCGCTTTCTCTGTTTTGTAATTCCGGAAGGAATCAAGGAAATCATGACTGTAAACTACAAATATTTGTATATCTGATCCAAAATCCTGCTGATTTACATAAACGTTAAGTCCATTTTGTCACTAAATATCATTCATGTCTTTAATTACGAACCAAGGCGAATCAAGTGAATTTTGCTACTGTTGCTAATGCTACACGGCTATACATTAATTATTGTTAAAATACTAAATTAAGTTGCTAAAATTCTATATAGTATCACTAATATAAAGTTATTCTAAAGTTTAATAAGTACTAATAATAACATATAAACGTTTTAACAGTTTTTCGCTAAAGATATGCAATTTTCAATTTTGTACAACTGACCATAAACGACAGTAATGTATAGAATATCTCAGTCGAAAGCTCAAAATTACCTATATGGCTATAAACCTATACCCATAATTAATAACGTCTTATTAACCGAGCGCAAGGTCTTCACAGAGAAATATCGGACCGATGTCTTTTTTGTACAGACCGAGACGGTAGGGGCAAGATTAATCAAATGTTAAAGAGCATTCTAGGTTTTCTATCGCTCTCCCGACATAAGCATTATCCCAGGTGGAACGCTCTTTCTCTATGGACATGGTATTGAAACTTTTTTCCATTTTCCAGTTGCCAGAATCTGCCCATAATCCAGGATTTCTAGAACTGTCCTCCACATACTCTCTGCACTGTCTTACCAATTCGGTGGTTTCCTTACTTCTATAAAATTGGTGCTTGTAATCGAAAGTATCTTGCAAACATAAGTCATGAGCTTTCTTTGGCTTCTTGTGATGTATTAGGTTGACTCCGCTTACATTATCCAATGATGTATCTGCATCGTTAAAATGAATGTGGACGCAAACAACATGGTCATTGTCCTTTGGGTCATCTACAAGAACTAGAGCCATTGGTGTACCATTCGACGCCTTTTTCTTAAGTTTATAATCCCGGATGTTGAAATTTGTATGCAATAAAAACTCTCTGGCTGCTGCAGTTGTCAATGCTCGCGCTTTAAATCCCACTATCCCGGAAAGTGATAGAAAACAAAATTTGAAGAATCCAGCATCACGAAAGAGGGTCAACTTGACACCTTGAATACATGGAAGCTCCAATATTGGATCATCTTCTCCTGATCTCAACTTCTCTGATGGCATGGTGGTTACTACTTGGGGAGAGGGGCGGTCAACTGCTCTGTATGCATTCTTTTCTATTTCACTTTTTTTATCCCATTTTTTCTTGAACTCCTGAAGCTGCTCCTGGTTTTCTGGTTTGTTGAAGTGGACAAAGCAAGGAGTAAAATAATCACCAAAGGTTTGCTCATCACTACCGGATGCAGATTGTACAGTCACGGTACAACCATTCTCATTCCAAGGCCGGTCTTGCATGAGTGCCAGCTGATATAAGTCGTCCACCAATACCCCAGAGTAACAACTATCTGCTATTATAACTAGATGCTTGTTTTTCTTTACACCAGTGGCATTGTCGTTTTCCTGTTTCACAGCTGCAATCCATGGTTCGAGGAGACCTTGCAAGTCGCAAAAGCCGACATCGTGCAAGCACAGCTCACCACCTTTCACTGTCCGATTTGGTGTTAAAAAACTTTCTGCAGCTGCAAAATACTGTTGGGGGTCGGCAAGAAATCCTACTTTATCAAGACGGGGGGAAGAGGACACAAGATATCTTTTACTCATGATCAGGTTTGCTTTGTTCAGCTTCTTCGCACCTTGCTCACTAAGACCATGTCCGACATAATACAACAGCACCATTTCGTCTTGTTCTGGTTGAGATGTATTTCGAATTGGGTCAAATGCATTGTCAAACGCCCACTTTATTAGACTTTTAAAGACTGTATCTTGTAGCTGTTCGCTTTTATCAACAGTTTCTTTAACATCCCCGTAAAATCCAGTTTTCAAAAAATCTGAAGATGTTAGCCATTGCCAAACTTTGTCGAAGTCGCCTCGCGTGTTGGTTTCATCCTGACCTGGAGAAGTGACGCTTGTATCCAACTTCTCAGGAGAAGGGAGTATAGCGCAACGAGGGTGCTTGATAAGATCGTCCAGAAATTCACGATCTTGTCGCTTTCTTTTTGCCAAACGAGCACCAAGTCTAAGTTCAATTCCCAAGCTCATCGTATGGTTGTATTCGAGTGTTTTGTTTGTCCTACTACAGAATTTAACGTTTAGACTTCAGTAGACTCGGTTTAATAGCGTCGGGACGCACCTTTACAAACCAAACACAAAACGAAGCTTAAAATTAATTAAGATGCAGCTGTCCAAATATTCGTTAAATTAAATTGTTACTTGCCTATATGACGTATTATTTGCATGAATGATGCTGTTGTAAGTAGATATTTTCATTTGCTGTCAGAGGTTTTACCGTTTCAGCATTCTTGGTCTAAGAGCGTTTGGAACATGCCTACCACTTTCCTGCAACAACTCCATTTCTCTGTTGAATAAGAATCGGCCGACTTCAGTATTCAAAGATTCCATTCTATATTTAAATTATTTAAATTAATTCCCTCGTGCAACACCCAACAACAATATGTAACAACCGACCTCGTAACAGTTGTATATAAACAGGGGCTAAAATGAGAATTCTTTTAAAAAATCTTTTAAAGAATTCTTTTAATCAAGAATTCTTTTAAATAGTGTTTCTTAAGTTAAGTTCTCGACCTTTAATGGACGTGATTTAATTGTATTAGGAGTTTAGGACACACCTTAAGCTTTACAAACCAAATAGTACAAGAAGCATACAGGTGGCAAACCACTTATAGTTTCAAAACAACGTTAACATACCGAGATTCTTAAGAAACACGTTAAATGGCCAGCAGTTTCTATAGACCCTTTGCACTGACGTCACAAATCCTTAGAGTGTCCTCCAAGCTCCCTAACAATATCTGTTCGGGTACAACAACCACATACAGCCCAGAAATTAACCATTTTAATACAAAATTATTATAAACTTTTGCAAAATTTACTTTGTTTACAAAAGTTATATTATGCATAGATTGCCAATTTGTCCTCCAGATGCGTCGTCACCGGCGCTGTGACGTCATGTGCAAAGGGTCTATAATAAGTGAATATCATTTTGCGAAAAAACAAGGGAAACAGGCAAATTCGGGAATGGCGAAGGTACACCACTATTTCATCAGTCCACAATCCCCCTCTTATAATCTCTTTTACGGAATGACCTCGT
The DNA here is from genome assembly GCA_902702795.2 of Paramuricea clavata. Classification (NCBI taxonomy): domain Eukaryota; kingdom Metazoa; phylum Cnidaria; class Anthozoa; order Malacalcyonacea; family Plexauridae; genus Paramuricea; species Paramuricea clavata. The sequence goes on along the minus strand of CACRXK020003484.1, from coordinate 22,270 downwards.
TTCCATGTCAACTTACTTTAGAATGTCAGGGGCAGATAAAGATTATATTCCCATGTTTTCCTGGACGAATTTGTTTCTTGCTGTTGTTAGGCTCAACAAAAAAGTAATTCTCAACCCTACTGAGCACAAAACATGAGTAAGTATTTGACATGAAAACGAGGCCATTGAATAAAAGAGAATAATCGGTAAGGTCCATTGTCTTGTTTTCTGGACTGAAAAGAACAGAATGAACTGGAGGTCACACAGAGGCTAGACTGCGAGCAATTCCCTCTCTTTTCTTCGTTTATCTTAGTCCGGGAAAATAAACGAAAGAAAATAGAGAGATTCGCATTCTACGTCTAAATAGAAACCACGAATTTGAACAGTGTTAATTTATGTTCTAAATGAAAGTTCCACTGTTTTAATACAACCTATACAGTAATACTTTTTCCTTTCGTTCCGTGTAGAATCCCACAACCCGGCGTTCACGCGTGAACACGACGTTTCGAAAAGTGCGACCGAAGCTGAGGAAAACGACACGCGTTGCGGTGGATGAAGGAAATCTCGAAGCAAAGAAGAGGATAGGGTCACCTGTTCCAATGAGAAATAACTTCCTGGATTTTTCAGGGTGAGTTTATGCAATATAAAGAATTTTATTATATTAAGGAGCGTTCATTATTTATGGCGTGGGTGAATGAGTGACAATGAAAATTACACAAGCAGTTATCAAACTCATGTCACAAAAGTGGTAAAGGACATGTGTGACAACTGAATGGTATTCCTTTGTAAAGTTTTTGGCCAGGGGTGGGTATTTATTTTTTAATTGAAATTTTGACTTTTTAATGGTTGGATGAGCAAAATTTTTACCAATTTTTACCGCGGGCCCTTTGTGTTTTGAAACACAAAAAGTGATTTTTTGTGTTGGTGTTGTGTACTCAGGTGAATATGATGTTTGTGATGTTACTCTGAGTGTGTATCCACACCGGGAAAGCTTGAAAAATATGCCTGGCCACCGTGGCCAGATACATACTCAGAGTAACATCACAAACAACACAAAGAGTGTTGAAAAACAAGGCGCTATAGAAGTAAACGTCGGGAAATTTGAAGGCTATTTGGTCCCTTGTATGTTTTTATTTACTTTAAATATTTTTCATCCAAAATGATGGAAGTCAAACTGAATATCAGCCCTTACAATTGCTATCTTTATTAGAGTCCCTCGACAAGAAAGAGCAAAATCAGAACCAGATGTTGGAAAACTTATAGAAAAATTAGAATCGAAGCTGGATGAAAGATGACATTGAATCGCAGATGTATAAAGTCTTCTGTGGCAAAATACGTCCTTTTCGCTGAGACTTGAGAAGTTTGTGATTTACAGCAGACTATATACCATGACGATATCCCGATTAGAACGGCTCAAAAATACATATAACATCCCCAAAATGTAACCACAAAATGAAATTAACCCAAAAATAGTGTTACCATTGGTTTAGCCAGGTGGGACACAACCTCCGCGGAATGGAATTACGTGTATTGGATAGCAGTTGAATGTAGGAAATAAAGAATAAGTATTTGAGACGCTATATATAGAATGATATTATGAGTAATATATAGCAAACTTTATCTATGATTCTTATCAAATTTGTCAAGTATTTAATGAATGGGTATTAAATTGCCTGTATTTGTATATAGGAGAGTTATGGATTAGGGTTATAAAAAATATAGCTACTAATCATGGTTTGAACAATCGTGGTCAAACAAGATATGGTTTCGATATATGGCCAAAGTCTTGAGGAAACTGACTTAGTGTTTAACACCGAGTCAGTAGCTAGTTCCCTCAAACATTTCTTACAAATCCTTAAAAAAGTAGAATTTACCGATGCAAAATTCCTACTGTGATCACAGAAACTTTGATAGTGTAAACCAGCCTTTATTGCTGAAATATTAACAAGAAGATTTAAGTCGTCTCGACAAAAAACCATTGCTTATTATAGACGCTTTGAAGTTTGTCGAGTGTCCATGCAGTTCATATCTCGATTGAGTATGGAACAGATAGACACTGTGCATTGTGCGTTTGTTTTTTCTTTCATACAAAATCAAATCTAACATTCGTGAATGGATTATATATATTAATGTATTATACATAAGTGCCAAATGGATGAAGAATATGCGGCAATCTCGAACCCAGAGCATGCCTATACCTAACCTGCGAACGGGTGTATGCTCTGAGTACGAGATTGAACAAGCGGCGTCAACTACTATTACGTCATTTACAGGTTCAAAAAAAACACTCTGAACGAAACATTATACCTACTTGAGAAAAATGAGCAGAATTTAACAGCGTCAAAAAATCGGAGTGAAAATTGCCATCTACTGCTAGCCAGCGTGACAGGCTCTGTGGTAGCTTGTCCCCAAAAATGGAAACCGAAACAGCTTCAAAATTAGATGGAGCCTTTTTCGAGCTCTTAGCGTTGCTGCAAGAACCAATAAGTGACATCAGAGTTCCATCTTTGTTACTTAGCTGTCTATATTAGTGATTTAAAAATACTAGAGTCCACTTGCTCCAACGCCATTGTTCACATTTGAGCATCTTTTTTGGAGAGGATTCTTTAAATAAGTGCTAGGGCTGTTCACTGTGAACTTACAAATGTGCGGTCATTGCTATAAATACTATGTTAGATGTGTTATGCTACATCGCAAAAATAATTTATGACTGTTTGTGTCATTCGCTGTGTGAATGACCTGCGCAATAATGTACTTTCCCCATGCGCGTTTCTCGCGAGATTACATGACTACACACGCGCGACTACCCGCGGCCGTTTTCTTCGGTCCATCAAGTTTAGCCTGGCCATTGGCTTCGACGGTTGGCTGAGCTTTTAGTAACTGAAAGATTGATTAAAGAGCAGATATTGAAAATCAATCAATCAATCGGGTATATTATTTTCAATCAGTTTTATCTAAACTCTTATCCCTAACAAGTATGTCATTTAAGGTGGCTCTGTATTAACCACCAAAACCCAGGCAGTGGAAAAAATTTAAAAGTGAAGTTTCATGTCTTTCATAATTGATAGTTGTTTCGCGGTTTCGCCTTTCCCCAGAAAAACTGAATATTATATAACTATATTGATTCATTGTGAAGAGAGGAATATGGGCGATCTTTTAACGTATGCCTTAGGGGATGGGCAAATGGCGATGATAAATGAGTATGGTCATGATTTAACCCTATTTCACCAGGAAAATATGAAAGTATGTTTTGCAATCTCATCTGCATAGTCCAGCGGATATGCACAGATATTTGAAAAAATCATGCACTTTGTGAAGAAAGCACCACATTCACAGGAAGTGTAGACTTTAACATGATAATGAATCTTAGACATGGAGGCATCACCAAAATTGATGCTGACGGCTTAAAATTTAGGATTTCTTATATTCTCTTATTAATCTCTTATACAATTAAAAATTGTGAAATTGCAGGTTCACATATAGCAATAATGACATGCGTCATTAGAAAGCTTACAAAAAACTGCATATAAGACATTTAAGCAGTTACTTTGATTTTCCAACTCCTCTGGAGTTATGAGCGGTTGAATATATGTTTTAGGGCTAGTGTCCAGGACTTTGGCGGGATTATTGCCTATTTATCACGTTTTTAAATAGCAATAACTGGAAAACCGCTTGGAAAATCAATCAGCCATTTAAAAGTCTTATATGTAGTTTTTTGTAAGCTTTCTAATCATGCACGTCATTTTTGCTATATGTGAACCTGCAATTTCACAATTTTAAACAGTAATAGAGTTTAATGAGAGAATATAAGAAATCCTAAATTTTAAGCCGCCAGCATCAATTTTGGTGATGCCTCCATATCTAAGATTCATTATCATATTAAAGTCTACACTTCGTGTGAATTTGGTGCTTTTTTCACAAAGTGCATGATTTTTTACTTTTCCTCTGGACTAGCAGGGCTTTCTCAATTCAAGACCTTCCCTCGGTAAACTGTTTTCTCTGTGATTGCCCTGAAGAAGCATGATGTAGAAAACTTTACATTTGAGAGGTTCAGATTTGACTTCCACTGCCGCTACCGCTACCTCTCTCACTGGCTTAGTACGCATCTGATTGGTTGATCGAATATATCAAACGCATCTGATTGGTTAATGGTTACTTAATGGTAGCGGCAGTAGGAGTGGAAGTTAAATCTGAACCTCCATATTGACAATACAAAAGTAAATTTTCGTATACCGCAAAATATCCAAGTTTCACTTACCGCTTGCAACATATGTACTCTGTATTTGAGTCGTCCGCTCTGGTGATAGGCCGCGGCAGAGACTTGACGATGAAATGCAGCAAACTCTTGCTCAGCAACAGGTTTTTTAGCCCATTCTTCACAAAGTGCCTGAGGGAAAATATATTTAAAAATATAATGGCACAACAAGAAACGGAGGTGAAAGGCACACAACCCCACAATTACTAACTACAGTATCACCAAGGCACCTAACATGACGTGCACAGTTAGGAAGGAGTGGAAAATCTTTTGAGCGATTTGTATAACTCCACAAGTCGAGATCTGTTACCTGTAATCGTTTCTCTTTCTTCAGTAATCGTTCATTCTGTCGTTTCAGTAAAATAATTTCAGATTTTAGTTGAGCAATTTCATTGCTTCCTTCCACTTTGGTTGAGACACTTCTTCTCAGAGAAGGATTACCATCCGTCCTTTTGTATTGGTCCATTTGTCGCAATTCCTAGAAAAACGGTAAAATCTAAGAATTAAAATGACCATGACCTTCTTTTGGAACATTATAACCTTGAATCCTGAGAAGTATACCCTGTTTCAACAAAGGAACTGAGAACTGTTTCCATTAACTCTTACAGGATCGAGTGAAGCTCTGATCGAAATTTCGGCACACTCCTCGCCAGTTTCGTTAACCGCGCAGACAAAAACAATAGAAAGGGACTGGAACTCACGTCCTATACTTCTTCAAGTTGCGCCATCTTGCCTTCACTTTTTGGACTCGAGTTCTCCATCCAGATATATATGGAGCTCACTGGGGGAGGCTTGCTATTCCCAACGACTGATATTATAGCTAAACTGTTAATAACCTACTGTGATTCACTGAAAATAATGTTCAGACTTCCTACTGTACCTTTGTAGTCATTTTGGACAGTCTGGCATCAGCCAGGGAGTCCTCTTGTATCGCATACATCATCAATGTTATACATCCAGTATCGAACCACTCCAAATGCTCATCTCTGATGGCAGGGAATGAGAAGATCGTAGAATAATTAAACTCTGGAGATAAACAGTCTTTGACAACAGGTGACTTTGTGTATTCTTCTGACTGGTCGTATGTCTTGTATTGTACGTATAATCCTTTTGAAAAGCGCGAGTTGTGCACTTCTGCTGTACGAATTGTTACCTAGATAAAGCGATAATGTCAGATCGGCGATAATTGCGATAGAGTTTGCTTTGTGGTGAACTTAGTTATTTTACATTTAAAAATTGTTTAGGAACCTTCATATCTAGTCTGCCACAATTAGGAGGAATACCTTTGAGAAATAGACTCGTTTGAACAAGCGAGTCTATAAAGTTTGAGCCTAAGTTTTGACAAACTCGTTCAACGGGAAACCAAGAAAACTTCAATCCCAGTACTTAAGAGGAAATCAAGGTACTTTATGGAGATCAATGGCTAAGCTGAGCGCGCGCAAGATTATTGGCTAGGGGTGTATAAGGTCGCCACAAACAGAGTCCCTGGCGTTAGTCTTCATGCGTATATATTGATTTGATAATCCAACCTTATAATGATAAGGTTTGCCCAATAATTCCTTCGTGTCATCGACGAAATAATCTTCATCTAACGACTTCCCGCTTTGATTGCACGGCGTAACATTCACATACAGAGATGCTTGCTCGGAACCCTGCACAAAAGCAAATGAAACAAATAAGAAACTTATCATCCCACCCTCTGGGAATATTTTCACATTAAAAAGCTTGATCATAAGTATCATATACACTACCTTGTAGTCAGTGACACTGAGTTTATCATCGAAATCCAAAGCATAAGCCAAACTTTGCAAGAAAACATTGGCAGTTCCAACCAGGGTATCCTCAGGAGGTTCCCAGAATGGATCTTCCTCGTGGGGAATATTTGCCACGCCCGCATCGCCGTCCAAGAATTTTTGATAAAGATCCTAAATGAAGAAATGTTGATACCTTTAGTTTGTCGTATAGCAGTGCAACTGAACTATATTTGACCGCTTGCCGTGAGAGCAACAAGACAAGTCAGTAAAATTGCTTGTCCGGAATAAAATGAGTTGGAACGCACAAGCCTTAATCACCTTGGTGCTTGATGTTATTTATATAAAGAGTGCATGCATACCTGCATGAGATATCGGCGATTCATAAACTTTCCACGATCCCACAGCCATGAATTTCCATTGAGAAGATCAGTCATTTTCACCATTACCCTACAAGAAACAAATGTTCAATATGCTTGTTCCATATCACTGCATATAATAAACTCCTTTTCGTTATGACATCATACAAGAAATATTTGCACAATCAATTTGCACCATCTACGTACTTTGTGTTTCCACTTAGATTTCCTTGAGCTGCACCAGATATAAGCACCAGTTCAAAGTTCCTAAAATAATAAGAGCATAATAATAAGATAATATCTCAAGAATTCAAAACAAAATTCAGTTTTTCATATACTTGTGTTTATCGAGTTCCTCGCTGATGGCATTTGCTTCACCAACCAAAGGTAACAATTCCAACACTTGTTCTTGGGCAAGTTGTTGATCTAGAATTCACAAGCAAAGACATGTTGGGATAACACCGCGGAAAAACGTCTGCGCATGCACCAAATTATGAAAATATGGCGGGTAATTTGAATATCAATTTCTAAAACAAAAACTTGCTTATTAATTGGTCAAAAATTAGTAAAACAAACGAGAAAATATAGCAAATGGGTAGACTAGACATTAATTGAAAGCGTCCTGGCATTTAAAGTATGGAATGAAATATAATTCATGTAAAAAATTGTTGATTTTAACGGATACGACTTCGAAAATTTTTGCAAAATTATTCGCAAAATTATTCAAAACAAAAATTCAAACTAAAAAGTTAAGAAAACTCTCGAAAAGTTAAGCTTCTTAACCCACTCAAATTGTAGAATAAATCCTAAAGTTTAATTATTGTGAACACGAAAATTTTTTATATTTGGCGACACAGTTTTTTTTAAAGAAATGTATCTCAAACGAAAATTCGGAAATTGTCGTTGCTTAGTTGATAAACAAAATGTTTCAGACGATAAATTTGTCAACAATCACCTTTAGTTCATGTTCTTGCACAATACAATTTCTTGAATCTTCTGGCTGTATTTATTCCTCGTTTTTAGAATGACATGTTTATTTTTGCGCTCGAAATCTGGCTGTAAAGACGCACAATGAAGTCACTCCTTTTTACCGCCATTTTGAGCCTTCGGAAACGTTCGGAACAGCTTCTCATCAAGTTCGCAATACTATTACAGGTAAGGTTGACGCATGCGCAGACGTTTTTCCGCGGTGTTTGTTGGGATACATGTAGATACATATACGAACGCGCATGTGCAACCAGCACGAGGTTGAACAGCTAGCATATTAGTGAACACCGGTGTCACACGGCTACACACGTAAAAATCTCACAACTTGTTAACAAGATGTGTTCGCAACAGACTTGTAGCAAGCTTGTCAACAAGTTCTAACAATGCTGTTATTTTATCAAGTTGCTACAAGCTTGTCACTCACAACTTGTTGAATTGCAGGACGATAACAAATTGTTGGAACAACTTGTAACAAGTCTGTTGAACTCAACAACCTTGTAGCAAGTTGTCAACAAGCCGTTGCCAAGTGCGAACACATTCTGTTGACAAGTTGTTGGAACAGCATTGCTACAAGTCTGCTGCAGGTTTGTTACAACTTGTGCGTTTTTACGTGTGTAGCTTGTTAACCACTGGCTTCATTCATGCATATATAGCAAATCAGAGGAAAGAACTCTAACAATTAACACAATTTTTTTCCAGGTGAACTGAAATAGCAGGGAGCTTAAATTGGATTGATAGGGATGCAACTACAGGACCTGACAAAGACAAGGAAAACGTCGACGTTTCGAGAGAAGGCCCTTCGTGGACGTTAGTAGCCAAGTGACGGAGGGCCTTCGCTAATTAATTGAATAAAACACAAAATACCTTTCGATAATCCACTTCCAAAACCAGTTTGAAAACCGGTTGCTTCAGCCATTTCCTTCTGCGCATAGTTCCAGTCCACTTCATCAGGCGATCCTTCGCTCTTTTCAGAGTTCTTCGGATTGACCAAGTAGTAGAGATGATTTGAGCCTGAAATAGTTTAAGGAAAAGGGTTACCCTGATTCACCATCTTCTCTGAGTTTTCAGTTCTCTGAGTTTTCGAAAAGGGAAAGGTTAGTTTGCTGAGCTCAGAATGACATTTCGACAAAACTTTTTTCTTCAAGATTGGTTTAGAAACAAACTTGGAGTAGATTTAGGTACGAGTCAGTGGCGAAGCCAGCCCGACAATTTGGTCATGCTATGCAAATATTTCAGTGTTCATAGACCGTGAAAATAATCAATTTCTAAAGAAATTAATGATTTAAATTTTGCATAGCATGACCAAAAAATTGTCGGGTTGGCTTCGCCACTGATTAGAGTTGGTGTTTGGAATTGGGTTAGTGCTAGTAAAACCGTCGCTTTGTTACGTTTCGTCACTCTGAAGCGAGCGTAATAACCTGTTCCTTTCAAAAGCTGCTCCGATCTCTGACATTTCCACGGCTATTGGTTCACTATTATCACTGGAGGAAACAGGAACACCCGAAGAAAATCTGCAGTGTTTGCTATCATTGTTTTAACAAGCAAGCATGATTAACAATCTTTTCGAGTGTGCCATACTTACCAAATAAAACTCTGTCAAGATGTTTCAACACACGTTCGCCAGGCAGAGGCATTCCGTTCACCTTCGTCTTAGCACCTTGTGCTGCAGGCTTGATTGTAATCTCACCGTTTTTCACCGTAATCACCGCATGTTGCTTTTGAATACTAAAATGTACGGAAAACAAAACTTGATCAATGGCACATGATAGAATCATCACTTACTAAAAAGCCATTTGCTATATATTGTTAATCCATTATTGTCGATTCCAGGTCACTTTTCAACGCGTACTTCCCAAATTTGTTGCGAACATGCCAAATAAATTTCCAAGATCGGAAATTGGGCGCAACAAAGTTCGCAGTTCATTTCAATGTTCGAACTTCTACAGTAGTATAACAATTGTTCACAGTTCCAGTTCAAATTAACAATTGCAAAGGAACGTTCCAAAGGTTTGTATTTCATTGATTTGGTTATTATTATTGAGCTATAAACATTTGTTTACGAACGAGGTTCAAACATTGAAATGGTACTTGCGAACTTCGTTGCGAAGTTCACGCCACATTTTCGAACATGGAAACGTAATTGGTAAGTACGCAAAAAACTTGGGATCCGCGCGTTGAAAAGTGACTCGAAATCGACAATAAGACAAAAAAACTATATATCGTACATAACTATACCTTAATCCACTAAGCGTTATGGTTGGAGCAGGGTCTGCATCTTTTCTGCCAATCGTCATCTCCTCTGCAATAAGATATAATGAAAATAAGTTATTTGCTTCGTAAAATGAAGGATGTCCAACCAGGTATTTAGCCGGGCAGCCGTTCTGTATGGACGGTCACGTTTGACTTTAGATGGCCACGTTTTTTTTAAACAGCAATTCGCAAGCTCTGTGATATTTCCTGAATACCTCAAAAGTTGTTCTTCCTTGTTTCACCAAAAGGAAAACAAGACATTAACAAACAACTTCAGAAATCGAACTACGTGGTCTCACCAACACTTCAGCTATCAAATATGGCTGCTTTACCTCCTTCAAGGAAATGTCGGACCACTCCAGACAACATTGGATCTTCGTTCAAGTTGACAAGATGAGGAATATCAGCAATTTTTGATTGAGACGAATCACTCACTTCCTCACTTCGAGATTTCTCCAACTAAAAGATTATCAAATCACATCAACACAGAGTTCCAGGCATCCCTATAACATTAAGGTCCATTTCCACGGACAGAGAATTTTCCGAAAATATAATTGTTAAAAGTTGAAAATTTTCAACTTCAAAATGTTTTCCGACGGAAAATTTGTGTCGGCCAATCACGATTTACAAAATTTTCTTTCTGCGAAACATTTTCATGAGTAGAAATGGGCCTTAATATTGTAATCTTTTGCAGAAACGTTTGAGCCCTAAACCCAGGTTCCTAGAAAGAAAAAATATTTTCCGCCTCTGATTGCGCTATTTCCCGGTAAACAGGCCCTAATTAACGTAGAAATGTTTTCTCGGTTATCTGACCTTTTCATCCCAACTTTGCATCGCTTCTTGATTCAAAGCCAACTGTGCTCGGATTTCAGCTTCCATTTCCTTTTTCATTTTCTCTTTTTCTGTTAGTAAAGAATCATAAACATAATCATATACTCATGGGGAAAACGTGTATTGTTGAGGGTGTGATCAAGAGCGTAAATCCAATATTCAATAATTTGTCGGGCAAAAATATGAGTCCCATGTTGAGCCTGGGAACGAGGTTGCATGTTTTGATGTTGACCTGTTCAACCAATCATTCTTTATGCATGGTATCCCAAAAGCCCGCAAACAAATAGACGCACCTTCGGCACTCAATGCTCCTCCCCCCACCTCGGGTACACCTCCCCCTTGCAAGGACTTCTTCAACTTCTCATTCTCCTCCTTGAGTTCTCTAATCAGCTTGTCCATCGGGTTTTCATTAACCACTGCTTTGTTTTTGATTTTCTTTGCACGATCTGCATACCTAGTATAATACGTAGAGATTTCAAAAACACTGGAAAAAATTTGAAAATCCATAGAATGGAAATTGTATGAACCTTTATTGGAAATAGAATGGATTTTGATTATCCATAATAATTGTAGATTGCCATCCAGGTGATCTTGATACGCAGAAAAGTACTGGCACTAGTTGTCAAATAGAAATCCATTTTATGATTAAAACAACTGAATGTCTCCTGTAATATACTTTATTTCGATTCCATATTTTTGTCAGAGCTATAGTTCTCATAACCAAACATAATTACAAAATTTCAACTAGTTTCATAAAGAATAATGAAAGATATAATTGACTGAATACATCAAAATGGATTTCTATTCGGACAACCCTTTCTGAGCGCTGATTGGCTAAAATACGAACACGAGATCACCTGGTACTATATGGATATATAGTATCGAAATAGTATGGAGAAAGTATGGATTCAGTGGCGCAATTGGTAATGTCATATAGTATGGATTTCACATTTTTCCCAGTGGAACCAAAACTAAATGAACTATATTTATAGTGAATAGCCCCACCAATTCTTAACTGTTCTTCCTCAAGCTGCATGCGCAGCAAAATCTATCTCTTATTGATCCAGTGTTACTACAGGATGAAACCCAAGTACTGTGAATGCTGTTGTTTTTTGAAGTCAAGCGCGCTTCTCACATGCAACAAAGAGGAAATTATAATCGACTGTATATCACACGAGCCGAAGCCAGGCCACCATGCACTAATATCTGTGTCATCAACACTCTGTTAAAAACGTTCAACTCAACCACCAAACTTATTTCACAAACCTGAGGGTACCAAGCGTTTCATCATGGTTAATATCAGCAGGTGATAAAGCAGCTATCATAATAGTTTTACTGTTACCACCCAATGCATTTTGTAGCAACTTGGTAAGAACAGAATCACGATAAGGAACCATGACCTTCTTCTTGCCCATAGAGAGGTCAGCCAAGGCGGAAATAACGTTCCCTAAGGCTGATAAACTTTTATTGATGTTCGCGCCTTCTTTGAGACGATCACCTGTGGCGCCTGTACTGTCCGCTCTTTCACTCCCTGCGAGAAATTGATGAAGAAAGGAAAATATGAAGGAAATTTTCAAACTCATTTACGATCAAAACACAAGGCTTGATGCAAAGTAATTAATACTGGTGAACTCGTTTGAGATAAAGTTATAAAATAAACTTTTCAAAGTTTTCTAAAAAACTTGGATAGTGCCTCGTTTTTCAAAATGTTCACATGACTATAGTAAATTCCGTCTTGTGTATTAGCATATGATATGCCTATTCATCCAGGCATAGCTCAAATCCTCTGGAATAGGCCCTTTTCATGGATTGGCCACGTGACACCAATCTCTCAAAACGAGCAGTTGTGTCAAAATGAACCACAGAAATGAACAGAGCACCTTAATACTGGTAAAACTGCTAAGTTTTAATATACAATACGAAAGTATGAAGATATGGCATTCAATTAATTTAAGATTGAAAACTTTCTTACAACTTATAAGGGAAAATACACTCTGCATGGCAAAACATGCAAATGGCAAAGATTTTTCGTGTCTTTACCTGCACAAGCTATTGAGGAGAATATCTAGTTTACTACCAAATCCGTTTTTCTTACCAGCTAAATCAACCAGATTGATGGTACTGCTCTTCTTTGTCTCCTGTCCCGAGTCATTCTTGCTGATCTGGTCAAATGTTACCGTGACAACCGTATGAGCCCGCGAGCTGGTGGCGTTCATCTGTGTTGCAGCGACTGTACGGTTTGAAGTGCCTGGGGGAGAAAACGTTCACAAGACATTAAATCAGCTCAAGGCCGGATTTTGAAGGGAGGCGAGCACCTCCCCTGAGATTTTTTGCACCTCCCCTGAAACGTCATGCACTTCCCCTTGGGAAAGGCTAAATGATAGATCAAAGTTATTTTTTTATGCGTTGTTTAGAGTCTACAATAAACTTTGTAGTAATGTAATGAAGAGCAATATTGGATGAGTCGTACAGTCATAATTCATAAATACACTGAACATATCTGTATGTGTAGTACATGCATGCATACGTCAAGTAGTTGACTTTAATAGAGGGCTATATTTTAAGTCCTAACATTCCATGGGGGCCGTGGGCTAGACGCTGCACCTCCCCTAAATATATTTCCACCTTCCCCAGTACTTCCACCAAAATCCGGCCTTGAATCAGCTCAGTATAAATTTATCTCAAATATCTTAACTTTGCGTTGGAATCATTCAAATGGACAAAAAACCGACCTTCCTCTGTTCGTTTCTCGATTTCTTTGTAACTTCCAACGGCGACTTTCTTCAAACCTTGCACGAAAAACGATCCCAATTTTGGGTTTTGACGGACCTTCGAAAAGTGAACAAAACAGTAGTCAAAATTTAAATCGGTTATCTTAACACACCTGCACGGGTGGAAAAAATTAGACGAGCACACGAGCACTGCTCGCAGGAAATTTTAAACAGCTGCAGGAAATTTGTTTGAATGAAGATTTACTATTTTATTGAAAATTTGAAGGAAACCTTAACACCCAAGTCCCACTATGGGCGCAAGAACATATGTTTAACAGACATTCCTTGAATTTAAAACCATGGTCAGCTAGAACACTATATGTTTATGCACATGCAGATTTACAGATTTAGCACAAAAATACTCCGTTGGTCTGCAGGAAATTTTTGTCTCCAGGATGTGCTCCCAGGAAGAAAATTATTTTTTCCTGCCCTGTACTCCATTTCGGAAGTACGCCACTTTGGCTATCGTCCTCGTTTTCGTGTATATATACGACCTTAGTTAAAGCCCAACGTCTAAATCACGAAAACGAGACTCTATAGCCAAGGTGACGTCCTTTCCGGAAGATTTTTTTAAGAGTAGTGGGTGTAATGGTTCTACCATGGATAATAAAATAAATAATAACTTTATTATATTTATTTTATTATCCATGGTTCTACTACGAGCATGCATTCATAGATTTTCATCACGAAAACTTCCCATGAAAGCTTTGTATTAAAACCTTCTACTGTAAATTAGATATTTTGTCTAAACTAAAGGGAGTAAAGCTCTGATCAAACGAGAATGAGAGTTAAGAAGCGAGAGTTTGCATGAGTTTTATCAACTCTCATTCCCCGGTCAAACGAGAACAAGAGTTGCATGAGAGTTGAGAGTTTGCATGAGAGAGTTTTATCAACTCTCATGCGCCAGTCAAACGAGAACAAGAGTTGCATGGGGGTTGATGAGAGTTGACTGGATATTATCGCGCGCGTAACGAAAACTTTCGTCAAAATTTGAACCAGCTCAAAGTGAATGAAAGTTGGCGGTCAAACGCGAGCAAAAGTTGCAACTCTCATCCTTGTTTGACCGAGAATTGACGTTTCAGTTTTCTCTAGGGAAACCATTTTCAATGACTTGACAATTTGTCATGAATTTTCATCTTGCGTGAGCTATATGATTGCGTGTTTCTTTTTCTCATTTGCGTTCACATTCTGCGCGCTTGTTCATAAACTAAAGTATGTGCCTAAACGAACGAGAGGGGAGGGGGGGGGGGCTTCATTGGCTTCAATGTAAAAAAGGGTGGGATACGACCCCTTTCCGAACTATGTTTTAAACTTGTATACCTGCAAACCACCTTTAGGATTGTCTTTTGTTAGCAAATCCCGAACTTGTTCATTGTAAATTTCCAGCATACTGAACGTCACCTCATAACGCTAGGTAAAAACATGTGAAAACAGAATAAGATTTTAATGTTACCAAAAAGACATTACTAATGCAGAATATTGAATTATTTTCTTTAACATACAATATTGCCTTTGCCTTTGTTTTCAGTAATACTCTTAAATAATTCATCGCATGTGATTGGAACAATACCCCTAAAATGCAGAAAGAAACATTTACCACAAATCTTCTATTAGGTCCCCTGAGGCCTTATTTACTTGAGAAGGGGGCTTATAAATTTTTCCGAAATGCAGTAAGAATGAAATGCATTAAATTAATATGAAATTCCACTTGTGTTTTCTGCAGTTTTGAAGAAAGAGAGGAAGTGGGTGGGGGCTTAATAGGGAGTTGGACTTAACAATAAGTTCGTTCTTCCAAAATGCGGGGGGTGGGGGTGTCTTATTAGAGAGAGAGGGATGCTCATTAGAGCTAGAGAACAGCTTATTAGAGAGAGGGGGTTAAGAGAGAAGAGGGTCTGCTTATTAGAGAAAGAGGGTATGTGATTAGTGAGATGGAGCTCATTAGAGAAAGGGGGCTTATTTAAATAGAGAGAGGACTCATAGTAGAGAGAAAGGGGCTTATAATAGGGGACTCGGGGGCTTATTAGAGAGCTAGGGTCTTAATAGGGGATTTACAAAAGTTAATGGCACATTCTCAGAACTTGTGGAGTACTGGTTAATGCTGGTCATTCAGTAATTTAGGAATACAAAGGAATTAAAGTAACCTGTTTGGTCCATAACCAACCATAGAATATGACTTCCCTGCACCGGTTTGTCCATAGGCAAATAATGAACAATTAAAACCTAAAACATGGAATAAAATTTATTGTAAAGACTGAGTGCCATTGCTCTCGCCTTGATGAGCAAAATCGTCTGGCAAGATACAGTACTGATGTAATTTATAATTGCAAAACTCCACTGAAAAACACTACGGGGAAGTGGGTACATTTCAGGTCATAAACATTTATATTTTATTATTATAACACATGAGCGGAGCAGGCAAAAGGCATTCGTGCACTTGCAGTTAGATTATGCAGACAGAAGCTCAAAACATTTAACAGTTAGCCAATACTTTTTGACAAAAATTATCACTATATATATGAACTTTAATCTAGAATTAGAAACATTCTTTATTTTGAGATTTGCAACCAAGCAACAACCCCAACAAATATTTACACTGCACTGGTCTGACTTGACAACCAAGTAATGTTAAATTGTCTGATAAGTAAACAGAGGGCTTAGTGAAGCTATAGCTTCAATTACCTAATGTAAGCAGTGAGGCCAATATAAGACAAATGATCTTGGTAAGACATAAAGTAATTATACAGCTTCTATAGTTCAATGGATAATATATTATACAGTAAGTTATAGACTGTCTAGGTATTGTCATGTCAGGTCCTATCATGAAAACGTAAACAAAAATCAACTAAAGGCAAAAAAGATCTGGAAAGATCAGGAAGACTATTGTTACAGTATAATTAAGGCATGTACAGAAATTGTTATGACAACATTATCATTCTAAATCAGGACAGCTTTGGATTAATTAAGTGGGAATAAATATGATTTATCAAAGACAAACTTAACACTGTTATCAAACACAATGTTGCTATGAAACTTGGGAACTTTAAAAATTAATCTAAAAGGAGTTAATTATGCATAAAGCTAAAAAATGGTAGTTTGGAAATAATGCACATATGTATTTTTAGAGAAAACCCACTGTGCAATATTATCAACACCATGCAACATTGAGTAACATCATGCAACACTATATAACAAGTGACAATTAATATATATACTATTTAAGAGAAAGTAAACCATGCAATACTGTGTCATGCAGCTGTGCAATAGCATATATTATGTAACAGTCAACAGTGTGTACCAATTATGTAACTGTATAATTTTAGGTAACAGTGTGCATATGTTATCACTATGTACAGTAACACTATGCAATTATATTGCTTTGTAACATATGATGCAATTGTGTAAAACTAATGTAACATATTGCAACAATATGTAACATATTTTGTTTCCCTTTCATTCATGCCTCAATGTCCATGCAACAGTTGTAACAGTGTTATAAATGCCATATAACCAAGTACTAGCATTATATATAGGGATCGACAGAGTATAAACAATAACTGAACTAAAACATCCCGATTATGAAAGGCCTTCGCTTACTGTTAGTATATTTTTTCAAGTTCTGCTTATTGTATATTTTTTCAAGTAGCTGTTATCTCTTTCAATCTGCAGCTGTCAGAGTCAATGATATTACTGTATAAATAGGGGAAGTGGGCCTACAAGCTGTTCGATCAGACTTGGAGACTCCAAAAGTTGCCTGCAGAAAAGTTTGTCAAAAATTTTGGTAACTTGTGAATGAAACTCTTAGACTATCAAAAAATCCATCAAAAACAAGGCAAGTAGGAATAAGTGTCTCTTTCCAAATACATAAATATAAACCATATTCAGCAGGTCTATTGTAAAGTATGAATTATTTTCACCCTATTAAATAGCACTAATTAACTCAAAGAAAACCGATTATAGATGCATTATTGCCCGAATGCAAATTTAAATATAGCATTTTAAATTTAGCATTGAGGTAGCTGGGCGCTCAGAAAACAGCTTTAAGAGATTACTTTAAATGTTAGGATAACAAGCATATTAAGTAAAATCTCATTTGTGAAAGCTTGCTTATGCATAAAGAGCTTTATATAGGCTAAAATACGCGTTTATGAATAATTTCTAATTGGCACCTTTGAATGCATTGTTGAGCACCCCTTGTCCAAGATCGTCAAATACGTTTCTTTGATCTGCGTATTTTGGGTTTGTACCGACACACATGCCTTCCGCAGTGACTTCGTAGCCATCATGAGACCTATATATTTGATATAATATATATTTGAACAACGTGTAATATTCATATACAAACCCACAATATAACAAATGAGTATATATTTGCATATATTTGTTAATGTCTGCAAACTTTGGACACACTCACCAATATGAAAAGTCAAATGTGAACTGAAATAAATTAATATAACAGTGTTAGAATATCAATGCAAGCGGTAATTGAAATTAGAATTATCATACATTTATTTAACGACTTTAATATGTACGGTGTGAAAATCTATTCTTGTCGACAAGGAATTAGTTCACTAGAATTCACTCTAAAATTTATAACTAAACAGAATTCACTTACTTCCTTCGGTGGTTGGTCTAAAACAACAACGACAAAAAGTATTATAAGTACAAATATTTTACTTTAATATTTCTAAGAACATGATAGAATTTGATTCGAAATTTCCCGAATTTGAACAGTTGCAAATATAACATTTATTTGTTACATTCAACGGTTCAAGTATTTCAAGCGGGTACCTGGGTTTTCGGGGTCTTGTATTCGAGTCATAGTTTTGGTCGGCATGTCGATACAACATTTTGAATTTCGGTCCTTTTCCCTATATGAAAATATAATACAGGTTGCAGACTAATGGTACAGATAAAAAAGAAATTGGGCATTTAAATTTACCTTGAATTGAAGGGACGCACACGAACGGCGACTTTAACTCTAAACAAATCGTAACAAACATTAAGTGTGAAAAATCACTGTGAAATGACTTCAAAGGACTGCTAAGCTTTTACTTACGATTCAGCCATTTCTTTAAACAGCTACAGTGTCACAAGTCGCTCTAAAAAACCACTCAAATCCCGACTTCTACCCCGTCCGCAAACTAATAAAATTGGACGTCCATATTTTAAATTCGGCCTTAGCAACCGGAAGATTTTATGGTGACCATAGCAACTGCATAAGCGTGGGAGTGTGGCTATTTTTTACCAGACAAACGTTTTGTGTATTCTTGTGTAGGGGAAGCGACTTTAGGCAAATAGTGCTTGTGCAATATGTACTGAAGTCAATGGTTATGTGTAAGTTTGTCTGGAGTTGTTTTTATTATGGAGTGGTATAAAATCTAGCCGAATCATGCTATATAGAATGCATGTCGTGGCTCCATACAAGTTTGTCATAACAGCTCGATTCGGTAAATAAACTTATAAACAATTTAATATAATTTCTTTTAATCCTCATAGTTTTGAACTGCTAAGAAAACAAGCACATATAAGATTACAAATTACAGCCAATATGCCCTCCCCCAGAATAGGTGCCCCCTCTTCCCACAGGACTACCATTCGTCCCCAATGATTTGATCCGTCATCTGTCCATGGAGTGATAGCTGGGGGGGGGGGGGGGGG
>CACRXK020003483.1:0-36032 GCA_902702795.2 Paramuricea clavata | reverse complement strand
GATTGGCGCGGTTTAATCAAAGAATCGCCCCGTTGAACCAGAGCCTTCGCGACATTTCAATTTATGATTTACTTCGAAGGCTCTGGAATCCAGGGTATTGATCCTACTGGTATATTGTAAATTTAAATGTACTCTAAGACCATAGTCAGTGAACATACTGATTGAGCTTGCAGAAATATAAAAAGCATGCGAAGATTTGTAGAAGGTGTCTAGCTAAATATTCTTTGTGATCATTCATAAGTAAATGTTCATGCTTTGGGATGAAATAAATAAATAAAAGGGGTTCATAAGTAATTGGGATGGAATAGGTAAGTAAAAATAACAGACGAATGTCGGGGCGTATAATTTAATGTTAAATTTGTAAACTTTATGCATTTTAGTAGCTGAATAAACTGATGTTAAAAATAAACTGAATAAGTTAAATAAAATAAACAAAAATATATGAATATAGTAAATAAAAATGAAAAAAAAAATACTATAGGAGTTAAAATATATTGCATACTTTTACTCGGATTACCGGAATTACGTAGAAAACGTGCCTCAACAAACAGGTTTTCTGTTGCAGATTCGCAGACTATGTAGCAAATCGTAGAATGCTCTGCTCGCAGGCATAAGTCGTGCGACTATATTTCACCTAACATGAAGTAAGTGGTTTAAGGGTAAGATCAAAGTTCAAACCGGCATTCCAAGGAATATTTGTTTCTGAAATTATGTTCAAAATTCTGCAATATTTTAGTTGCAATGATGAGAATTTTGTAAGTATTTTGCCATTTTAAGTGCTAAGTCTGTTGCATGTAAAAAGTAGACAAAATATTTTTAACATTTGTCAAATTAGAAGTCAATTATACAATTATCATTTTATATATTAATTGTAGCGTGTGCAGTTTGCATGTGAAATGCCACGTGTCACGGACAGTCGAACACGCTTTCTTTCCAAATAAGACGGTAAACACGAAGCTCTAGGAAGATGTTCTGTGACTGGTTGATTATGACAATGACAAAAGACGTAATTTGGCTTACATAAACAAAAGGAATATTGTTCTTGCTTCGTTCTTTAGAAAATCCATTATATAGCTTTAATATTGTCATTGACTCATTGTTATAATCAACCAATCACAGAACATCTTCCCAGAGCTTCGTGCCGACCCAAATAATAAATGAAGTTTATAACTTTTTAAGTTTTATATATATATATTTAGCTTCCAGAGTAAAATATTTTATCAAGGTAGCATGATTTTGTTTGCATCATAGAATCTATGTTGCCTTTATCTATTTTCATTGCATAAAGCATTGTGCAATTTGATGGCCGGTATCAAAAAATCTGCATGCAAAATAATGAAAGAAAAACACTTTGTTCTTTCACTGCAATACCAATTAAACTAAAGTACTTATGCCAAAATACGATTTCAAAACATAATTAAGTTACACTGAACCGAAGTTCTATAGTACTGTCTATGTTATCCCATGTGGATCAGATGTGAGATATAACATTGATTTGACATATGTGGCACCCTAATTGTTAAACTATATCACTAATGTCCACATATTGATGGAAAGTTTGGAGACCCCTCCTCAGATTTCAAAAATTTAATAGTAAGGCCATTTAAAAGATATCTCTGTTTTCATGCCGCATGGAATTTTATTTATTTTTTATGAAATCAAACTTGTTATTTTCAGCAGACTTGCGATGAATAAAAAATTTTTGGTATCTAAACAGTGTAGTTAACTCAACTAGAAAGTTGCAACAGTATTTCATAAAAATTACTATGAGCATGTTTACAATAAATGTTACATTTAAGTTTTATAGATGATATAATTGGTTTAGGTGCACTACTGTACTTTAATCTGATGGATCATTTGTCTTAGATATTGCATTGTTTGCGACCTACAGTATTTAATAAATTAAAATTGATGTTTTTTGTTTAGGTATCCTCATTTTAATTTTTTGGGACTCTTAAGGAAACCATGTGATGTTAACCTAAGATATTTGGTAGGTATATTAATGCTGCATTTCATATCTCAAATGTGGGGTCTATAGTGTGCTGTAGGTAGTATTCCACAATACGCTGCTGTGGTTTGTGTCCAAACTACCTGAGAAAAATAGATCTCAAACGTGCGGGCCCAGTGTACAGGAGCAGTATATTAAAATAAGCTGTTGTGGTATAGTGTCTGAATTACTGTACCTGAAAAAGATATCTCGAATGTGGTGATCCAGTGTAGGTAGTATTCCACAATAAGCTGTTGTGGTTTGTGTCTGAACTACCTGCATGAAAAAGATATCTCAAACGTGGTGGTCCGGTGTAGGTAGTAATTTTCTACAATAAGCTGTTGTGGTTTGTGTCTGAACTTCCTGAAATTGATACCTATCTCAAACGTGAGGGTCCATGCAATCTCTGTAGGTAGTGTTTTACAATACATTGTTGTGATTTGTGTCTTTAATTTCATAGTCCAAATTTAAGACTGAGTGAAAATTAGTGTCACACAGGGTTTGAGATTGGAATTTTTTCCCGGAATCCATTGGATCCCAACATATCTTAATCTGGTACCTGTATCCAAATTGAAAATCCTGGTATCCAATTAATATTCTCAAAATAAAAATGTATGCTTTCAGTGTACCATATATCATTTAGTTGCCATGACTTGAAAAGTCATAAAATGTACGAGGTTTGCCATTGCTAATGAGAGAGTTTGATGTTAACAGAAACATTAACTAGATGTACATACAATGTCGGAACTTTTGTAATATTGTCTTAATGAGTCAACATGTGGAGATGAAAATGGTTTAGGTATGCAAGACCCTCTAGGATACCAAATTTCAACATCTGATATCCAAGTATCATCAGGATGCCACTAGGATATCGCAAATCTCAATATCGTTAAATACTAACAAGGTATTTTAAAATAATTGTACTGTATCTTCCTCGTAGAGTTCCACCCAAATATGGTCCTCAACAATATGGTCCAGTCTCTTATCAAATAAAGACAAGTCAAGTGAGATCGAAGCAGGACAAGAAACAGTTGATGTGCACAAATTACGAGATACTCTTATCAGATCAAAACAGCCACGAAAATCTATTGGAGATGGAGACATATTACCAGAGGTAAAGCTGAATGGCACTGGCACTTCACAACAAAAATACTGTAGGCAGGGAAGAGTTTTGGGTGGAGCTATTTGTTGTTGGAAATCTCAGTTCTTTTGTCTTTGGTGTCATGCAATATATAGCCAGCTACCAATTGATGCTTTGATCCATGGTTTTACCTTCCACCTTTCCCCATCCAGAGTCTGTCACTGGTAAAGCTTATTTTGGTTTTTGAAATTAGTTTCATGAAGTTTTCTAATTGTAAAAAATTCAGACAAAGCACAGCAGGTTATATAAAGTTCTGTACATTTACCTCAACCTCTGGTGGTGCATGGGTGCTGTTCCTTTAGCATCTGTGAGTAGTTCCTTTAGCGTCTCCAACTTCAGTGGCAGCAGAAGGGTTTTATTTTTTTGGGGGGAGGGGGGGGGGCTTATTTTCAGCTCAGTTGGATACTGTAGTTTTCAGCTAAGTGCAAACATGATAGGCAAAAGATGGAAAAAGCTCATATATGACATGCTTTTTAATTAACCAAGACAATTTAGGCCAAGTAAAAAAAATTAGTAATTTCTCGTCTCCACCCGCATCCTTTTTCCCTGCCACATGGATTTTTCTCTTTTCAGTTATATTCGAGCCTTTCAAAGAATTTCCACTTACATATTTCGGGCATTTTGCACCTTTCGGCATATACTTCAGTTGCCGTTCGGAACTTTTCGTCAACTCTCGCTTGCTGTTCGGTACTTCGCGCTGCTGTTCATGCATATATTGTTATTTTGGTGCCATATTGCATACTAATGTCTATTTTATTATATACCTGTATTTACGTTTTATGAGTAAACGTCAATATTTGCATGTGTTTATGGGTTGTTTGGTAAACTTTAAGAGCAATATTTGACCAAAAAAAAAGCGCTTGCGTTCTCCTTTTTTTTTTCAAAATTTGGACAAGAAACTACTAATTTTTTTTACTTGCATGGCCTTATATAATTCTTAATCTATTTTTAGGGCAGCTAACAGTAGTTCCACTGTGAAAACTGTGATGGGTGCCGAAACCCCCCTAGCTGAAATTTTCACTTAAGGATTTAATCGACCACACTGTTGGTGATTTTGTTCACCTTTTTAAGGCAACAATCAAGAATCATCATATTACTGTACGTCTTACTCTGATCTTTTTTTGGGAAGCTTAGCCCCTCTACTTTTACTTCTGGGGATGGGGGGTGGGTCTATAGCCAATATGTCCAACTACACTAAAAAGTTGTTTATGATGTTTTTTAGACTTTAGCAAGTGACTTTTGCACCTATTATCAAAAGATTAAATCAAAGGTAAATGGATGTCATGTAAAGATAATATTCTCTCCACTTGTCAAATTCTCCCCCTAAATATTTGCTCATAAATTCTACATTAACTGGACACATGGACAGATAGTCCAAACCTTTTGTATGAAAATACTAATGAATATACTTTCTACTCGGTAATATGACTGTATTCAATTTTGTAAATTTTTCACATGTTTCTCAAGCGGCAAACAAACTTAAAAAGTATGTTTAGTGCTTTATCTGCAAAAATGAAGAGATTTTAGATGGTACACCAAAGAGAGAATGATGTCTGAAGTTCAGTAAGTTTTGCTTATATTGCTGTACAAATATGGCGTCAATTCAGGGTGTTAATTTTTTCTGATGAGGAAGTGCATTGCGTTTTATTTTATTTTATATTATTATATCAAAGAACTTTTATTTACTTTTTCCCATTTAATAATTATTTTCTCAAAATGTGTCGCGTTTCATTCATATTGGCCATTGGGTGTGTATTCACTGAAATGAAATGTACAAAACAAAGTGTAATCGGTGTGCATCCGTGTTCACTCACAGGAAATGAAATATACAAAACGAAGTGCCATCGCCCCATCGGCTGCATTTTTCAGTGTTCATTCAGTTACAAAACCAAGCTACCGTTGTTTGTGTCTAAGGAGAAACACGTTGGAAAAAAACATTATTTATTCCTACACAAGGACTTTGATCGGTCGAAAAAACTTTCCCAATTTACGTTTAAAGGACAAAACTTTTTTTTCTGGCTAACACCCTGCAATTTAACAGCATCAATGATAATTAATTCGGTATTAAATTGACAATATTTTACTATTATTTTGTGTTTCTCAACCGCCAGATACATTTAAAAAGGTTGCTATATAACTGCATGTGTAAGCTACAAAATAAAGCTAAAACAAAGTAATTTTGAGAGGAACAAACAGCCCCAAAGGGTATTGGGCTGTCAATTTCCCCCGCGTAATGCAAAATGACTGAAAAACGGCAAACTTTGCAAGGCTATATTATCCGCATTTTACAACATTTCGCAACGAAACTTTGGAATATTACTAATTTTGTGATGCTTTTTCAAGCTGTCTAGACTTGTCTAGATCAAAATTTAGTCTATTACGCAAGTGGTCAATCGGTTAACTTTTTGTTTAATATATGACATATTGTAGGTTGACAAGCTTAAAGTGTTCGCAACTTTTGCACAAGATTTTGGACTGAACCATGATATGATAACGAGTATCGCAGATGACATAAAGAGGATGAAGGTAACAGACACACCTAGGGAAATTTTAGGCGAACCCTCCTTCCTCCCCATTGGATATACAGACTCTTGCCAATAAAGGGGGGGGGGGGCATGTTAAATGGCAATCCCAATTCTGTGTACATACATATATATATGGATTAGTACAACAACTCATTAAACATTTTTTTATTTCAAATTTTTTTCATGAATTATCAATGAGCTTTACAATGCCATTAAACACAACAGCACCGAGCTCAACAAGTAAATGGTAGTTTACTGTTCAAATCAAATCGATTAATTAGTTCTAGCATCTCTAAGCTTCTTTCAAAAATGATCATGTTAATGTGTCAGTCCGTATTTTGCAATCAGATGATCCGTAGCTTTGTCTTGATGTTGGCAGCAGCATTCCATGGAAACCCTGTCGATTTCGCCTTGTGAATCTTTGTAGTAAACTGTGACTCTGACCATGCGAACCGTCTTTTTGTCTCCTGGCGTTTTTCATTCACACTCATTTCTCATCAGGTTGTGACTGAGCTGTGTCACGTCCACACGACCTGTTAGAACTTTCTTCGAAGCCATTGAAATTGTCAGCAATTATAGAATTGAATTCAACTGTGAACTGTAGTTACAGTGTACATGTATGTTCCCTCGCGGATTGTGAAACTTGCGTTTATATCTAATACGTTTATATCTAATACGTTTATGTCGTATAAATATCATGTGATTTTGATTTGAAAAATCAGGAATAGCATATTTCTAAGAAAAATCCCATATAAACGACATATATCAGGCATAGCATAGCATCATTCAAAGAAAATTGCTTTTCTATAACCGACATACATTTTCTGAGAAATCAAGAATTTAGCATCTTTCTAAGGAAAATGCTACTCTGTATATAAACGACATGCATATACATGT
This sequence comes from Paramuricea clavata, assembly GCA_902702795.2. Taxonomy (NCBI): domain Eukaryota; kingdom Metazoa; phylum Cnidaria; class Anthozoa; order Malacalcyonacea; family Plexauridae; genus Paramuricea; species Paramuricea clavata. Next base: position 29,482 of record CACRXK020003483.1, on the reverse strand, counting down.
ATTTTCTAAGAAAGCAGGCATAGAATCTTTTAAAGAAAATTGCTATTCTACAACCGACGTTCATTTTCTGAGAAATCGGGAATAGCATCTTTCTAAGAAAAATGCTATTCTATATAATACGAAGAAAAACGCTATTCTATTCCATATATATACATGTGTTTTCTAAGAAAGCAGGCATAGTATCTTTCAATGAATGTTGCTATTCTATAAACGACGTATATTTTCTGAGAAATCAGGATAGCATCTTTGTTAGCCATACATTTTCTGCTTTTCGAATAGCGATTACCGGAACTTCTATTGTTAGTGCGTGTCGATTTCTTGAAACGATTTAATTGATTTGTGAACTCACGAGCAAGTACTCAGAATGCTTTAGTCAAGTATCATGGTTAAATATGTAAACATGTCGAGGTTGTTAATATACAGCCATATTTTCAATTATACTGTACTTTAACAAGCAAATTTACTGTACTGTGCTACAGCAACTGTCCAGTCATGCATACGTGATAAAAAGCCTAAACTTGTTAAACGTGTACAATGTTAAACGTAAAAAGCCTAAAATGTTAAACGTAACAAAACGGTGAACATGCAAATTCGGCCATCTCAAATAATGGTAATGTTGGGATAGTAGCGTTGCAGACTGCAGAGGAGAGTGGGCAGTAAGGTTCCCTCATGCACCACCCCATGGAAAACCTGCACCCCTCCTTGAAGATGAGGCTCGCCCCTGATGGCTCTTTTAATTTATAGGAACGTGGACTAAACTCACAATTGAAACTTGAAGAGAAACTACAGCATTCGTTGGAACCACCTTACATAGTTTTGTTATCTTACATTGGTCGTCAAGAGGGAGGAGTAAAGTTTATAGTTGACCTGAGAAAAGATCTTTTGGTAAGTGAAAATTACAGTACTAGTCAATATTCTTTACAGTAAAAGATGATGTATTATTAGTAATTGACTACATAAGTGCTTCAAGCTATAGTTCAAAAGATCATGTAAGTAAATGTATAATAAATCCTTCCTAATTTTTTGCCTCTACAGTAGGATGGCGGGGGTGGGGGTATAGATGACAGTTATACTGTGATTAATATAGCGGGTAGATTGTACATATATAAAAACGCGCAAGTTGTTTCAGATCTGCAAACAAATTGTAACAAGGTTGTTGTCAAGCCGATATCAGGACGTGTTTGCACTGCTTATTCCCACCTGTTGTGACAAGTCTGGAACAAGTTGTTATCACCTTGTTACAAGGTTGATGACGGTGACAGGTTGTCCCAACAAGACTAATACAGGCTGTTCTTAACAAGTTGCTAAGATCTTGTTGTCAGGAACTTGTTAACCACTTGTTACGTGCAGACGATACCAGACATGTTGGAACAACTTGTTGCGAGTCTGTTGGCCTCATCAACCTTGCCTACAAAATGATAACAACTTGTTCCAGACTTGCCAACAACTGGGAACAAGCAGTACGTTATTTCTCTACAATACTTCACTTTTCGTCTTCTAGGAAATTCTCTCAGATCGTGATCTGGATTGCGCAAGAGATGAATTAAACGCAGTGAATCACAACATCAGACATCTGTTGTCCATGTGGTTCTCAGTTGGTTTTCTTGATATGGAGCGTATGACTTGGCAGTCACCTTGTGATATCACAGAAAAGGTACAATGAAGCTCTGGTCTTATGAGAATGAGAATTTTTGAGAAATGGCAAGCGAGAGTTTCAATGAGAGTTTTCTTACTGTAACTCTCATGCCCCGGACGAACGAGAACAAGAGTTGCATGAGAGTTGACTGGATATTACCAGTCAAACGACAAAAAACTCTCTTAAACATTTGAACCAGTTTAAAGTTGATGACGGTGGATGAGTGGTGGTGGCCAAACGCGAGCAAGAGTTGCAACTCTCATCAACTTTCATCCTCGTTTAACCCGGCCAAAAGGGAGCTTTTTTTAGCAGTGATCATTATTATTGGTTCATGTAGCCCTGTTGCGACTGAGATATCTTCTTCAGGTAGTTCACACACAAACCACGACAGCTTATTGTAGAATGCTACCTACACTGGACAACCACGTTTGAGATATTTTTTTCAGGTAGTTCAGACACAAACCGCGACAGTTTATTCTAGAATACTACCTACACTGGACCACCACGTTTGAGATCTCTTTTTCAGGTAGTTCAGATACAAACCACGACAGCTTATTGTAGAACACTACAGTACATACACTGGACCACCACGTTTGAGATATCTTTTTCAGGTAGTTCAGATACAAACCACGACTTTATTATAGAATACTACCTACACTGGACCACCACGTTTGAGATATTTTTTCAGGTAGTTCAGACACAAAACCTTTATCTATTATTGCTGTGAATACTACCTATGTATACTCGACTGCCGCCTTCGCTGTTGCGAAAGTTGGGGACTTTTGATCGGTTGACATGTAACGTTATTTCTTTCTCTAACTGTATCACAGGTAGCAAACTACGAGGCGGTGCACGAAGTACGTGGCTGGATGGACATGAAGAAACGGATTGGACCATATCGACGTTGTTATGTCTTTATGCATCCCAGCATGCCTAGAGAACCCGTGTGTGTGTTGCATATTGCACTTAGAGATGAAATCCCCGGAAGTATACAGGTATCTGCTGTGATTTGTGTGAACCGTCTGTGTGCATTTGATGATAACATCACACAACTTGGCATAATGTTAGGGTACACCCTAAGGATATTTTTGGCTTTAGAGGCATTACAGATTCGCTCCTGGTTGCTGCAAAATTTTGAAATAAGAAAAACAAAATTTTGTGGTAACCAGGAGCTAATCTGTAACGCCCCTATAGCAAAAACATGTCCTTAGGGGGTATACCCTAACATTATGCCAAGATTAATTGGCTCATCTCAAATTTCAACTGTTTATGTAGAGAATTTTAAAAGAAAAAATTCCCAGCGATGAACACGATGTTGAAAAGAAAAACACTGCGGTCTTTTACTCAGTGTCGTCAACCCAAAAAGGTAACTCAATTATCATAAAAACTATCATTAAATTATGTTCATTTATTGGGCCTATCGCTGCAACCTCGTCCCCAGGGCATTTCGCCTCCACGGATGAAGGTCGGCGAAAATTGTACAGCAATATAAGCAAAACTTACTGAACTTCAGACTCTTAATAATTAATAATTCTCCAGGTTTGGCAGAAATTGATTTGGGCAACTCGTTGATAAAGGAAGCTGTTAACCAATTGAAACACGACCTGCCAAATATTCAGACCTTTGTGTCACTATCTCCAGTACCAGGCTTTTATAAATGGTTGGATTATAAGTTGATGGAAAATTCTGAATCGTCTGTCATCGCTAGGATTATGGGTAAGTCAGTTGAATGGTGAAGAAATCATTTTCTTTGTGCGAGTACAACACGATCGGAAATCGCGGACTTATCAGACGTCTTATCATTAAACTGGTTACCAGTAAAGGAATAATGTGAATGGAACATTCTGAAAATTTGTTATAAAGCGTTTCATGATGCAAACTGGACAAATTAACTAAAACTGCAAGTAGTGGAACATTTTCGAGTTCTTAGATCGAGCAGTTGCTTTCAATTTCAAGAACACATTACAGGACCAGCCAGCACATCGTTTTAATGATTTCCCTGTAGAAATTAGGGACTGTAGAGACTACCGCGAGAATTTTGTAAAAAGGCCAATAACTTCTTAGTATTGAAAGCACATGGTTAAGACTTGGCTAAACTTTGAAAAACTTCGAACACGTTAACAGTTATATTGCAGTATAGTATTGGTATATAGTTTGTAGAATTTGTATATAATTTAATTGTATTTGTATATTTTACATGAAGTAAAGTTACTTAAGATGTACGTTGTAAAATCTTTTCAGATCATGAAAGTATTGACATTGAAGACCGAAAGATTCTTGAGAATTGTTTAAAGGAACCGTATAACTTGAGTTTCAAGGTGCTCACAAAGCCTTTTCTGATGTGTTTTTCAATATTTTCTTTAGGCAACAATCCAAAGCATGTTTCAATGAAATAATTATACCCGTTCTTAGATTATTTTATTTTCCAGACACTCATAAGCACTCCATTATGGTTGAAGAACAACGAATTATGTGAAGCTCTAAGAAAACCAATGATGGAAATATGTTCTAGGTATATTGTAGCCTTCCTTAATTCTTCTTAAATGCTTACTTATTTCTAATTGTTACTGTCGTTCCAATTGAAGTGTTGCTCAAATATTGATTCAATACATTACCTCCGGCTGACCAATTCATTTCATCAAGTTCCTCGAAATATTCATACACTTCCTAATATAATTGTAAACTTCCTGTTGAATAGTTTGAATGCACCAATCACCTTAGTTGTTTGTGCAACTAACCAATCATAAATAGAAAGGAAGTGACCAGAAATGATCAAATACTTGGAATTGGCTCTTTCACAGGAAGTGTATGAATATCTCGAGGAACTTGATCAAATGAATTGGTCAGCCCGAGGTAATGTATTGAATCAATATTTCGATGACTTCCACGAGATCGTTCTGATTCCCGCTTTAATTTCACATTGTACTATTCTATTTACTGTAGTTATCTTTACAATGAAAAGAAAAGAGGGTTTGCATACGATCCTGTTGGTAAGGCAACGTGCTTTTGTCACGCCCATTACATACGTAAAACGCACAAGTTCCAACAAACCTGCAATAGACGTTGTCAACAGGATGTGTTCGCACTGCCTGTTCCCAGCTTGTTGACAAGTTGTCATTGGCTTGTGCTTGTTGACAAGTTGCTTCAAGGTTGTTGAGCTCAACAGACTTGTTACAAGTTGTTGTTACAAGTTGTTCCAACAACTTGTTCTCGTCATGCATTTCAACAATTTGTCAACAAGTTGTGAGTTGATGTGACTTGTTGCAAGGTTGATGACTTTAACAGACTTTCTACAAGTTCGTAATAAGTTGCTACGAGTTTGTTGCCTTCAACTTGTTACGTGCAGACGATGTCAGAGTGGTCAGACTTTTCGGACCAACGCGAGTCTGTTGTCTTCATCAATCTTGTTACAAGGTGATAACAACTTGTTCCGGATTTGTCAATAACTGGGAACAAGCAGTGCGAACACATCTAGTTGACAAACTGTGAGATATCTACGCGTTGATAGTTGATCACCCAACACACTTGTTTCTATTAACTGTGACTTTGTTTGTTTGTTTTCTCTAGCAAATTTCCATCTACGAAACGGCGCTGTTCTCTGGAAACTGCATTGGAAAGCTGACGTAAGCAGAAAGGGAGCCTTGAGCTCGCTAGGCATGATGGTTAATTATAAATATAACCTTAATGAGGTTGACGGGAATAGCAGAGAATACTTTTTGCGGGGAGATGTGGCCGTTTCACAAGATTTTAGACAAAATTTAACAGACAATTAGTTTTTGGATAAAATATGGAAGTTGGTTCAGGTTTTTTCCCCATTTAACATATTTCGGAAATTATGTTTATTTTCATTTTTAGGGACAGGTCATTTTTATGCCGGGGTTAGCACCGAAAAGAAAAGGGTTGGGTAAACAAAATTTTAAGTGAGTAAAAGGTTGGGTAAATGAAAAACAAAACAACTCAAGGGTTGGGTAATAAAAAAATTATTGTCATTTGCAAAGCATGACTGATTCAAATATTGAATGAAGGCTAAAAAGCAATGTCAACAGTCATATGTCACACCTATATGTAAATCAATCAGAGTCACTATCTTGATCATTTCCCAATTTGTCAGGAGGCAAATGGTGTCTCAACATGAAATGTGCAGACAACATGAAATTTTAGACTGCAGAAAATTGCACAAGCAGTTGTCAAACTCATGTCACAGAAGTGAAATTCAAGTGATAAAAGACATGCGCGACAACTGAATGGTATTCTTTTGTAAGTTTTTTGGACAGGGGTGGGTATTTCTTAATTGATATTTGAGGTTGGGAAAAAATTTTTCTTACTTTTTAATGCTTGGATCAGCACAATTTTGACCAAGAAAACATTTCTTTGCGGTGCCACCCCCCGCCAATGAAATGTTCCCTTCATTTGCGCCTTGAGAATAGACATGCATGTTTATTGCATGAAAAATTACTTATAAATTAAATATTACATATCAATATAAATGAAAAAAAAACTAATTAAATATAGATCACATGAAATTTCACGCTGAATTTTCTCATGGTCATACTTTCAAAATGCGTTTTAGAAAACGTACTTCAATAATGACGTCACAAGGAAAATATTGAACGAATTTAATGTTTATAAAATCGTGCAAGATATTCCTGAGTACAAAAATTACTAAAACTAGGTTGCTTTCTGTCTAAACTATTTCGTAGTAAATTTTATTATTCCTTGGTATCATTCATGGTGGCGTTTTTCCCATGCTGTTTTTCGCCTAAAATAAATATTGTTTTATGTTTTTACTTTTCTGAGCCGTAAATTTTAATCTTATAATCTAATTTCGAGCGACTCGAATACACGCAATCGCATTAAATCCTCAAGAAAAACACTTAAAACGCTCATTCGAGAATATAGTATTGTCAAACTAAGCTTGTTTTCGTGAGTTTAGGTGCAAAGTTGTTCTGTTCGCTGATCTAAATCATGAAATATACTTTTGTTGCATTGTGTTTGCTATCTTCAGTTTTGCTGGACGGCGTAACAGCCCAGAGAGGTACGGCTTTCTTGTTTTCCAATTGTTTGTAGATCTTAAAATGACGTTAGTTATTCCAAACGTGGGAGGCCAGTGTAGAGACGGTAGTTTACAATAATCTTCCGTGATTTGTGTCTGAACTACCTGAAAAAAATCTCGAACGTGGTGGTCCAGCGTCTAGGTAGTATTTTGCAATAAGTTGTTTGTGTCTGAGCTACACTATAAAGTGTGTCTGAACTACCTGACTAAGATATCTCAAACGTGGGGGTCAGTGTAGGTAGTATTCTACAATAAGCTGTCGTGGTTTGTGTCTGAACTACCTGACTAAGATATCTCAAACGTGGGGGTCAGTGTAGGTAGTATTCTACAATAAGCTGTCGTGGTTTGTGTCTGAACTACCTGAAAAAGATATCTCAAACGTGGTGGTCCAGTGTAGGTAGTATTCTACAATAAGCTGTCGTGGTTTGTGTCTGAACTACCTGAAAAAGATATCTCAAACGTGGTGGTCCAGTGTATGTAGTATTCTACAACACACTACCGTAGTGCTAAAAAGTGGACGTTGAGGTCCAGCTCCGCTTCACCGATCAAAATACATTTCACGTTTTCGGCGAAGACCTTTAACCAGAAGATTACCAATGGTTGTTTATTCATAATTCTGACGAAGGCCATTGCTGGAAACTTCGATATGTTTTTAATCTTCTCAGGTGGTTAAGACACAAACCGCAGCCAGCCAGCCACCACATACATGTTAGTTCAGGTCTGAACACGTTGGGCAATGTTAGACCTTTAACCCCTTACAGACAAGCTAGTATCCTTTATAGTTTTTCCTATCAAAGCTTTTGCTTTTCGGTGTAACCCATGGAGCTATCCACTATAAATAAGTTGTGATTTCCTCTTGTAATAACACTGGATCAATATAGGGTGGCCGTTACCGGACCTCTAGAAAGAACAGTTTAGAACTGATAAAGCTATCCAGTATAAATAAAGTTAGTTCAGTTGTGGATTCCTCCTGTATAGTAACACTGGCTCAATAGAATATATCCCTTATACTGGACCTCTTGGGACCTTACTGGATTTCCAGTTTAGAACTGTTTAGGTATATGGGAAAATTTTGGGCATCGCAAGGCGGCAGGTTCGATTCTTGCGAGACAACCGATAATTGAGCCGTAACAACTGCTCCTTGTTACATCTAAATTTTTCGGGCCGCAATGGATGATTCCAGGTATATGGACTAAATTTTGATCTAGGCAAGAAGAACAAAATCCATCACCACAGCTAGAAAGAGCATGTTAACATTAGTAAAATTTCAAAGTTTGGTTGCGAAATGTTGTAAAATGAGGAAAATATAGTCCTGTGAAATTTGCAAATTTTGTATTAATTTGTATTACGCGCGGGAAAATGCACCACATGTACAAAGTGGGTAATGCAAATTAATACAAAATTTGCAAATTTCGTAGAGCTATATTTTCCTCATTTTACAGCATTTCGCAACCAAACTTTGCAATTTTAACATGCTCTTTCCAGCTGTGGTGATGGATTTTGTTCTTCTTGCCTAGATCAAACTAGATTTAGTCTATAGCTGCAATCATCCATTATCCTCGTCAAGAAACCCTTGAACAGTTTGATCCAATAGAGCTATCCAGTATCAGTACAGTCAGTTTAGTAAATGTCAAGTTTTGGGACATTTGCATTCGATGTTATACAATTATGGTTTCCGTGTTTGGATGGCCTGATCCAAACACTTGGTAATGTTGATCAATGTTGCTCGACGAGTTAAGAAAAGCGCGCGAATAACAACTTTCCGTGTTAAAATTTCACTTTAAAAAACTTTCACTTTAATTTCCGTGTTTGGATGGCCTGATCCAAACACAGGTTTCGACCAATCAGAGCACACGTTATATACATGTTATTTTATAAAAGTATTTCCAGAAGGATTTTGTAGGTGGAAAATTGGAGTGTGAATTTTATACATTTATTAGACCTAACCATGCAGGAGCAGTTACGAAAAATGCAACTACCGTCTGGCATGAATTGAACCTGCGGCCCTGACATTCTGGTGCAGCGCTCTAACCAACTGAGCTACAGGTTGACAGTTGTCGAGCTCTAACCACAAGTTCATGTATGTTCAACTACAAAACCATTGTAGAATTTGTTTAGTAACCATCTTTTTTTTGTATTTCAGATTATAACTGCTATGAGCCTGTTGATGTGGCCGTCATCTTAGACACCTCGTCCTATTTCGGCTCGGAAAATTTTGCACAGCTTAAGTTATTCGCCAAAAATTTCATCAGCTATTTTGAGCTGACGAACAACGGCCTGAATCCATTTATCGGCTTTATTCCGTACAGCGACAAAATTGTCGAAAGGAGCGTGATAAATTTCCGCTATTCTACCTCGACGCAACGATTGAGCCAAAAAATCGATCGGCTTAATTTCGGCGGCGCTTGGGGAACGCGTTTGGATTTGGCGTTAAAGTATGCCCGGGAGAAGCTTTTTACCATAAATAAAGGGTCAAGGTCATGGGTCCCACACGTCGTTTTGGCCATAACCGGAAGTGCTCAGTACTGGGACTCAGGCCGCAAGGATGCAATTCAACGCGAAGCTGGGTTGTTGCGGAACTCTGGTGTCGAGTTAATGATCGCATCGGTTGATCCCACACAAAGTAATCAGGGATATTTGAGGTCTTTAGTGGATTCGCAGGGAGATTTATTTATGGTGTCGTATCCCTATCTGTTGTACGGGATCTCTGAGAGGATTACAAGACACGTCTGTCCTGTGCCAAGTAAGTGCCTGGATTAGCTGTGTTTTTTTATGTATGGGTGGGATACTGGAATATTAATGTTGTAATTAGGACACCTCTCTAATACAGATGCTTTTATACAGACACCTCTCTAATACGGATACCTTTCTAATACGGACATCTTTCTAATATGGACATCTCTCTAATACAGACACCTTTCTACTACAGACACCTCTCTGATACGGTCACCTCTCTAACACAGACATCTCTCTAATACGAAAACCTTTCAAATACGGACACCTCTCTAATAGGGACACCTCTCTAATACGGACATCTATTTAATACGGATACTTCTCTTATACAGATACCTCTCTAATACGGACACATCTCTATAATACGAACACTTTTCTAATACTGACACCTCTCTAATAAAGACATCTTTCTAATACACGGACATCTTTCTAATACAGACACCTCTTTAATACAAATGTCTCTCTAATATGGACACCTCTCTAATACAGGCATCTCTCTAATACAGACACCTCTTTAATACAGATGTCTCTAATACAGATATCTCTCTAATACAGACACCTCTTTAATACAGACACTTCTTTAACACAGGCATCTCTCTAATACAGACATCTCTCTAATACAGATATCTCTCTAATACAGATATCTCTCTAATACAGACACCTCTCTAATACAGACACCTCTTTAATACAGGCATCTCTCTAATACAGACACCACTTTAATACAGATGTCTCTCTAATACAGACATATCTCTAATACAGACATCACTCTAATATAGACATCTCTCTAATACAGACACCTCTTAAATACAGACGCCTCTCTAACACGGACACTTTGCTGCTTTGGAATATTAATGTTGTAATTAGGACACCTCTCTAATACAGATGCTTTTATACAGACACCTCTCTTATACGGATACCTTTCTAATACGGACATCTTTCTAATATGGACATCTCTCTAATACAGACACCTCTTTAATACAGGCATCTCTCTAATACAGACACCTCTTTAATACAGATGTCTCTCTAATATAGACATCTTTCTAATACAGACATCACTCTAATACAGACATCTCTCTAATACAGACACCTCTTTAATACAGACGCCTCTCTAACACGGACACTTTGCTATGTCCCAGTATCAGAGAAGTTCGAATCTGTAACAAACATTTTAACATTTCCAACCCTCTCTTACAGGTACACTGGGTTGTCCGGGTAAAGTTGACATCGCTTTTATTGTGGATTCCTCTGGTAGTATATCCAACCCAGACTACAGCAAAATGAAGTACTTCATGTTCTCCATCGCGAAAGCAGTCAACATCTCCGAGAATGGCGCACGCGCGGGGATCGTGATTTACAGCAAAACCGCCGAACTGGTGGCGAAATTTAGTGACCATACGAATATAAAAGGTTTCAGGAGTGTCGTATATAGTTTGAAACATATGAGGTCATTCACACGAATTGATTTAGGTATGTGCTAGATAACAGTGCGGCCAATCTTGAACATGACTATTGAGACCATTCCAGCCAATATTGCAAAGCTAATTATGCACGTTGATAAAACACGTTTCGTCACTCCTTCTCTCCCAGTTCAATCTATAAACAACGCCGAAACAACTTTTGATAATACATAATTCCAGCTATCGACTAATTTTTTATCTAGACAAGAAAGACGAAATATATCATTATAATTATCCTAAAATTAGTAAAATTGCAAAGTTTGGTTGCGAAATGTTGTAATCTACAGAAAATATAGCCCTGTGATATTAGCAAATATTTCGGTATTACGCGCGGTAAAAATAACCATTTTTGAGCAGAAAGTGGTTATTTTTACCGCGCGTAATACTATAAAATACTCAAAATTTGCTAATTTCACAGGGCTATTATTTTCCGTATTTTACAACATTTCGCAACGAAACTTTGTAATTTAACTAATTTTAGGATGCTCTTTTGAGCTATAATGTTATATTTCGTCTTTCTTGTCTAGATAAAAAATTAGTCGACAGCTAGAATCATCTATTTACCATAACACAAGCTCAACATTGAGTTTGGAGATCGAGGGCTTATTGCCGATTTCAGGTAACTTTCAACACGCTGTTCCCAAGTTCGTTGCGAACTTGCCAATTACGTTGTCAAGTTTGGAAGTTGGGCGTGAACTTCGCAACGAAGTTTGCAAGTTCATTTCAAACAAGTTCATTTGGAAACGTAATTGGCAAGTTGACAACAAACTTGGAAACCGCGCTTTGAAAAGTAATATGAAATCGACAATAAGAAACACAACATGATTTAACATGGAATTTATCACGTGGGGTATGCTAATTTTGCCTAGAGGGAAAGGTATAGTCTCAACCGGTCATGTCCAAGATTGTCAATTATATCTTCGGGTGCAAATTAAGAATTTTTTATGGAAACAAATGTTGTAAGCTGACTATTGATTTTAGGTCTCCAAGTCGCGCATACACAACTGTTCTCGCCTGTCTATGGTGGAGCGCGTCCTGGAGTCAAGAAACTTGCGTTTATTTTGACTGACGGAAGACAGACCTCAGTAAATGGCGTTCAGGTAAATGTGTTTCTGAATAGATGATTTGATTTGGGTACACTATTATTAAATCTCCTGTGTTCTCTCTCTAATTGGACACTTTGAATTTTTAAACTTAAAAAAATTTTGAAAAATGTTGTCATCAGTATTCCAAACGATATGTGATTCGAAAGAAATGCGACGATACTTGCGTTAATCCAAAAAATAAAACATCGTATTCACGTTTTAAAATTATCAACTTGAGTTTTTAATTTTTGTTTCGAGCCTTTTAATTTTTGTTATAACACATTATCTATACACCCTCCGCTCGGGGTATTCGGCGAAATATTACCCCAGTGATGATATTACCCCAGTGATGACATCGGGAAATATCATCACTTCGGGTAATATTTCGAATATATGCAGAATTCTTTAGGTCTCGTAGGAAAACTCTCTGGGTGGGACCGCCCCCTACAACCATAATCCCCCCCCCCCGAAAATATGTCTGCCCTGTACAACTAGCGTATGCAGCATCAATCACAATCTCGTTCCCCGAGCCTGCGATCCTCTGGAAGGAACGTGAGGCTCTGGGATATTCCGTTGCCGGAAACCAGGAATCCTGGCTAAGATTGAACTATAATTGAACTACGCATTCTATTTCAACGGCCAATCAGAATCCTCCCTGAAACGGATTATCCCAGAGCCTCGCCACAGGGCCTCGCGTTCCTTCCCGAGGATCACAGGCTCGGGGAACGAGATTGCATCAATCACTAAATATTTTTTTAATGTCTTCCAGGTTTCACTAAGGCAAGCAGCGCGACCTCTGCTCGACAGTGGTGTGAAGACTTTGTCCATTGGTATAGGAGCAGCAGTGGATAAAAAGGAACTCCGGGCGATGGTTGAGTACGATGAGGATGTTATCACGGCAGAAAATTTTGACCAACTGATAAAGAATATTCAGAATATTACGCAGCAAACTTGCGAAGAGATAAGTAAGATATTAAGCTGCCGTTGTTTATGTGTCTGAACTACATGAAAAAATACTGTCAACAAGATGTGTTCGCAACAGGCTTGTAGCAAGCTTGTCAACACGTTGCAACAACGCTGATTTTATCAAGTTGCTACAAGGTTGTCAGTCACAACTTGTTGACAAATTGTTGAATTGCAGGACGATAACAAGTTGTTGGAGCAACTTGTAACAAGTCTGTTGAGCTCAACAACTTTGTAGCAAGTTGTCAACAAACCGTTGACAACTTGCTAACAAGCTGGGAACAAGCAGTGCGAACACATCCTGTTGACAAGTTGTTGCAACAGCATTGCTACAAGTCTGCTGCATGGTAGGCTCAGATTCCAACCGTTGGGTTCTCGGCACTCACCCCTACGGCTGGAATCTGAGCCTAGCTGCAGGGTTGTTACCGTGCGTTATGTGTGTAGGTTAGTGTTTAAGTGATAGATCCATAAAGTCGGTTTCGTTAAGTAGCGACACTAGATCAAAAGGGGATATCACTTACGGTAATAACAAGCTTTCGTTGGTAGGGATCCAACTACTCGAAAAATGTAAGGAGTTTGGAAATGAGGCGCATTTCATGTCTTTTGCGGCTATCGTTGCTTCCAGAAATGGGACAGAGGGCTCGAATTTTCATAACTGAAACCTGTGATTGCCAGTATTAAAATGTCTGGTTAGCATCATTGCCAATGACTGCACGCCGATGCTCACCAAGCCTTGTCCTCAAAGATCTTCCAGTTTCTCCAATACAAAGCATGCCACATCAACTGCATGAGATGCAGTAGATGAGATGGGACGACGAATCCCACAGAATGGCACTCAATTACTGCACCTTCAGATAGAACAGTTCAGACTTGTTCACAATCGACAGAATTTGTTAAGGGCACCCAGAGGCAGGGCAAAGGCTTGCACCACAAAACGATATCTCAGCTTTGCTGATATCGGTTTGAACTACAATATAAAAGGGGGCCTCAATATGTGGTGACCTATGGTGGTGACAATTAGCTATTCCGAAGTTGATGAGAGGATTGGGGAGTGGGGGACGAGTGTTAAAAAATGCCCAAATTAAAGAAGAAATGAACCAAATAACTAAAAAGACCACCTCAGAATTAGTAAGTATACAAAGTTTGAAGACGTTTACATGAATACTCTTCGAATAATAAGCATTCGAAAATTGTGCAATTACTGATTAAAGGATTGTTTTTGGGACGCGCGTCCCAAAAACAAAAATTACAATACATTTCATAGTAAATATCACGATTTTCGAAAGCTTGTTATTCGAAGGATATTCGTGTGAACGTCTTCAAACTTTGTATACTTACTAATTTTGAGGTGGTCTTTTTAGTGATTTGGTTCATTTCTTAATTTGGGCATTTTTTAAAACTCGTCCCCAGTCCACTCATCAACTTCGGAAAGGCTTTTAACACCGGAAAGCCGCTGATTGTGTGAGGGAATCAAAGGAAGAGTCCTTCACTCAAAATGTTCGAGTTTTAAATCTCAGGTAGTTGAATCCGTCTCTTGTATTTTTTTTTAATATTTTCTATTTCATTATTTCAGCCATCACACCGTGCAAGCATGCGGCAGACATCGCCTTCGTTGTGGACACCTCGACAGACGTAAGTCACCAAGATTTTCAAAAAATGAAAGACTTTCTCATTGCCGTGGAAAAACGTTTCAGAATAGCGGAATTTGGCAGCAGACATGGCGTAATTGTTCACGGAAGCAGGGCTGAACTATTGGTTAGATTGAACGGGGCTCAAAATTCTATAGAGTTCGTAAAAGCGGTCGATAGCGTATGGCGTATCGGTGGCCAGAGAGCAAGTTACAGGGCACTGGAAATAGCGGAAAATGCCCTTTTTGACTTTGGTAACGGCGCACGACGGAACGCTCCGAAGGTGATCGTCATGGTAACGGCTGGTGGCGAGAGCGGCTTTTCAAATAGTGCGTACCTCAATCAGCTTGCAAAGCGTTTACGAGATCGGGCTGTGGTCGTTAAGGTTGTCGGAATCGGCTCGGCTCTTACTCGAAATGCGTTGTTACCCCTTGTCGCATCGTCAGCCGATCTATATCGACCTAGTTCTGTCGATGATTTGAAGGACGAGACGCCAGCTTTGTCTGACAGCATTTGTATGAACATCGGTATGTATGTGATCTTATGTGTAGCCTCATTACAATATTGTAAATAAGTAAGTAGCGAACGACTGGAACAACCAATTTGGAGGGCCCCCTATACTTTTTGCGTGAAGCGTGAAGGGCTTATTTTACTTAGCCGTGAAACGTGATTGGGCCCCCTATACGTTTTGTGTGAAGCGTGAAGGGCTTATTTTACTTAGGCGTGAAACGTGATCGATGATTTTCTTAATTCGTGACTCGTGAAAAGGCAAAATATTTTTACGTGAAAGCATATTGTGAAGAGGTATAGGGGGCCCTCAATTTGTGCGCAAACTGCTGCTAAAACAAGCGCAGGGTTAAAAGCTACGCCTATAGGTTAATTTTTTTACCCAACCTCAACTACCAATTAAAAAATAAGTACCTACCCCTGGCCAAAAACTTTACAAAAGGATACCATTTAGTCACACATGTCCTTTACCACACCTGGGACATGAATTTGATAACTGCTTGTGCAATTATCTGCAGTGTAAAGTCTCATGTTGTCTGAAGATGTACTTTTTTGGAGACACCATTTGCATCTTGACAAATCGGAAAATGATCAAAATAGTGACTCTGATTGATTTACATATATTGTAATATTGACTTATGACTGTTGACATTGCTTTTTAGTCTTAATCTTCAATATTTTGAGTGGGTCATGTTTTGGAAATGACAATAAATTTTTATTACCCAACCCTTGAGTTGTTTTGTTTTTCATTAATTTACCCAACCTTTAACTCGCTCAAAATTTTGTTTACCCAACGCTTTTCTCTTCAGTGCCACTCCTCGCCATGAATAATGACTGGTCCCTGCAAATGTCTATAATACAAAATTGATAAAAAATTGTTTGCCTGATAAAAGTTATAGAATTACTTTATAGAAAGATCTATTTTCTTTTGTAGGGCCTACTAAATGTGATAAGGCTATAGACATCGCCTTTATCTTGGATTCGTCCGGAAGCATAATGAAAGATGAGTTTTTAGAAGCCAGGAATTTCGTAGAAGCGATTGCAGAAACCTTCACGATTTCGCGTGAAAAAACCCATGTCGGACTCATGATCTACAGCAACGAGGCGAGAATTATGGCGAAATTTAATAAGATTCACTCCAAGGAAGATTTGGGTACCGAACTTGACGCTTTACCACATCTTCGAGGCAGAACCCGAATCGACCTAGCTTTGAAGTTGGCTTCTGCCGAAATGTTTACTGGGAATGGTGGAATGCGATGGTCTACGTCAGTCCCAAAGGTTGCCATGGTGATCACTGATGGTCGGCAGTCGCCGGCAGCCGATGCAATCCGATTGGACGAAGCCGTGGCCCCATTGTTAGTCAGGGGAGTGAAAGTGCTGTCTGTTGGCGTGGGAGATAAGATTGATCGTTGGGAATTAGAGATGATGGTCAAATCGCCTGAGTTGGCATTCTGGGCTGGGAGTTATCGTGCACTGCGCGTACAGCTGGCTGCAATTGCAAGAGAACTTTGTCTTGGCGAGTGAATAAGGCGTTATTCTGTTTATTAATTTAACTTTAGGGGTGTTCACATAGAGGTGCAAATCACTCATAGAAATTGTACTTTTGTACTTTCCAAAAGTGCGGTCATTTTGTGGTTGGACTTTTTTCAGTAATTTTGCCGTATTTTTTAAAATCACCTAGAAAATAACATCTTCCGTTTCAATGTTCTCAAATCTTCTTTTTTGCTTCGAAATGATACTTTAGGTTGTTATTTAAGAGGCAATTTTTTTCAATGTCACCTATTTGCAATGAAAAGTGTTCAAAACCTAAAATCTTTTTGGCGTTCCTCTCAAAATTACTTTGTTCTAGCTTTATTCTCTAGTTTATAGAGTTAGCAACCCTTTTAAATGCATCTTCCGGTTGAGAAACATAAAATAATAGTTAAAAATTGTCAACTAAAATACAATTATCAATGATGCTTTAAAATTGACGACATATTTACAGCCATATAAGCAAAACTCACTGAACTTCAGACATCATTTTCTCTTTGGCGTACCATCTAAAATCTCTTCATTTTAGCCTTATTTTACAGATAAAGCACTAAACATACTTTTTAAGTTTGTTTGCCGATTGAGAAACGTATCGAAAAATAAAAATTTTGTATTTAGTCATAACCTCAAGTGGTATATTATACGCATTAGTTTTGAGCGCGTGTTACGTAACATACAAAAAAATCTCCTCTTAATTTTCATAGTCTCAAATCCGCATTTTTTGTGCCCTGACAACATTAAAAAATGGCCTTGACAACATAGTGCCACCGCCTTGACAACATTCATTGAGTTACGAGATTCGCAATAAAACAATGTGTTTTTATTGTTTTCAATGTTCTGATGAAGCAATGGAGTAAAATGCACGAGATAATAATTTTTTTGGTTAGAAATTTTCGTCCAGGTCGGTGGGATAAAATAATTGCAAGTAGATTGATACAGCAGAGTGCTAGCTGGTTCCACTAGACAGTGGCGGAAATCTTGGGCGGTCGCCCGCCCCCTCCCCCCTCCCCCCACCTTCCGGAAAATTGACGAATTTTCGGAAATTTTGATCTAAAAGAGGGCTAAAATGTCGGAAATTTAGGAGGCTTTGCCCCCCACCGAAAAAAGTGATTTCCGCCACTGCTACTAGATTATATCTGAATTTCAGACGTAAATTTTAGATCTCAAGAATCTATTTGATGAGTTTTTAGCATTGTCAAGCATATATTTGTGGATTTTGGGACTTTTAATTAAAGACTTTGAGCTTTTACGAGACTTTTGGAGTGATTTGCCCCTCGATCTACAAGAAGTCCTGTCGTGATCGAAGGGCTACGTGTTTACATGAGAAAAATCCACTGGAAAAATCAGCGTCCATCTTTTAATGTCACTGATTGAAGTAATTACTGTTTAATTAGATTAATTGTAAAGATAATTATGGTACACAATTAAAACAACAATCAATTTTATTGGCCAGGTGGTCCATCGCGAAAATGAAGCGTTTTGATTGGTTACTGAACAGTTGGTATTTGTAACCTTCAACCCGGACCCGCTTAGTTTGTCTTTTTTTTACATTTCGTGTGTGTTTTTTTTATTAATTCTATGTTTTGAAATGTTTCCTCGTTCCAAAGACTCAAAATGAAATGGAAATTCGCCTGGATGCATACGAAACACAAACAAAACCTCCAAGTCGGCGAGAACATACACGATTTATGCAATTTTATTGCTGGACAACCACAGGCAAAACAGAAGGCGAAATACCTGTTTTTCCCAAAGTCAAAGAAAAACGAATTCAGTGGAGCGGAAGTCGAGTTTTCTACGTTTCGAGCTAGCTATCGAACTTCGAAACTTTGTCTTTGATTTTTTTGCTTAAATATTGGTTTGTTTGAAAAGTTAGATCATGATGCAATGGTTTTTTTATTCAAAACATCTCGAAGTGTGTTAAAAATACTCGGCCTGGTTTTTCTGACACACTTCTCGGCGTTTCATCTCACTGTTTTTAGATTCATACTTTTGATAATCTCTGAAATAGCCGAATTAGATACGAGAAACCCTGACAAATGAGACGGATAATTGGATAAAGCGTTGCCAAAGAAGAGAATTATCGAGATAAACATATAAAATTAAACATAGTTAAACCTACATAAAATTTCAGACAGAAATCCGCCCACAAATTCACCAATTCAGACGGATTTTCATAGACTGGTTTCTAAATCATTTCGCTGGTTTCACCAGAGATGCGCGCCTTCTATCTACCGTAGGGGAAGAGTCTAGCTGGGCCATGCTCTCCAGGAAACTTTTTAAGTTCGAGTTCCGCTCTGCTTCTGATTACTTTTCCCGCATTCTGAGAATTTCCTGTTCGGCGAAAGGTAAAGAGTTGAAATCTATGCTCACAAGTGGATGATTGACTTAATAATTGAAAGGATGTTTAATTTTTCTGAAACATTTTTCAAGTTTTAAAAGCCGGATGAGATAGCTGAAAATAAACCTAGACCACAGCAGCGCAAAATGTGCGTAGAATGCATTGTTTTACAGAATACTGTATTTTTGAATTTTGGCCTTCCTATCACAAAATAGAAATAGAGCTTCCTATGACCAGGCAGGATAGCGGATGCTATTGGCCTGTAGAATGCTATTGTGAAACAGCGCACAGGATGTAGAGGTCATGCAGAAATATTCAATATTTATAGTATTATATTTATACCCTCTTTGTCGTGTTTTTGGAAACTTTTATTTTCAACAATACTTCGAGTTGGAGGAATGGTTGCAAAACAACTAATTAACATGTTTATTTTCAAAATAGATTATTTTTTATGGGGATTTTTTCTTGTGAATGAATGCCATAACCAACCTCGCAAGCCGCTTGCGAGGTAGGCTACTTGCGAGGTTGTGCCATAACATGCGAGATAAAATGTGGGCTGGTACATTGTTATGGTAATGTAAACATTAATCTGATCAAAACCGGAAGAGTCCACTCGTTTTAATTGCATGGTTCGTTGGCTTCGTATTGCATGCAAATCTACACACTTTTTACTGGCAAATATTTTTATCATTCAGATGTTCAGATATATGTCCTATATTTCAGAAACTAGTAACTTTCAAGAAATTCAAATACGGGCTTTGATGGTTAAAACAGATTCGAGGTATTTTGCTTAATAATATAATTAATATGGTGTGAATCGCATGGTCGCGATCTAATTTACGTATTTTACATATATATTATTTCCCCAGACCCCAGCATGTTTATAATACTTGCATGTTTGTATAGTTAACTCTTTATTCTTTATAATGATACTTGGGTACTCAACTATTGATATTATGGTAGAACTTTGGTTGGTAAGTGACATTATTTTCAACTTATATGTCGGTTTTCGTAAGCGGTTCCTTTAATTATTATGTCGACAAATGTCGTAGTGGTGTCTTCAAATTTATGTCAAGTCAGTTATTCTGAGAGCTGTCTTTCCTTGTAGACTTGACCCCATCGTATTTGGTCCCACAAATGGTGCTCAACAGAGGGTGTTCATCTTACATTGAGACACATTGGTTCGTTTTAGAGTTGAGTATCATGTTTATGTTATCAAATGAATAATTAGGTGACATACCGTTGTACAAGATCTTCAAATATATTCAACGTATATTGTTCACAATATTGAGTATGTTAATATTTTTCTAGTATCAATTAGCAAGACTTCAACTTGGTTCGTATTTAATACGTTAAGGTATGTTGTAATGGCTGGCTTTACGCAAAATATTTAATATATTGGCTAGCTCTTCAATCTTCGCAAATATGGCTATTTTTTATCCTCAAATTTGCCAATTAATTGCACCACCAAACAATCTGCAATCTGTGGCAAAAGTTAGTATGGACCCAGGCTAGTTTGCTTACATATATATTCCCCAGGCTCAGCTAATTTTACCCTTTCACATGTATGTGAAGAGGCAGTCGAGTCTGTTCAGCAGATATGCAGTTTGTTTACATTTTGAAGACACTATATTCATAAAATATGATGCACTTAGTTAATATCCAACATTCTGGTTTGCTATGCTTTTAAATGAATTTAAAATACTCATTAACCCATTAAGCTGCAGAGCTTCCCCCATTGACGAGTAAAATCGTTTGGCGTTAGACGAGTAAAAAAAATAAATAGGGCGCATGCATAGGGGCGCATTGCGGCTCAATGGGTTAACTATGAGGGTAAAATGTTGAGAGTCAAAAAAATCACAAAAAAATGCTACAATGGACCTTTAACCTTATAACTAAAATTTTGATCTAGACAAAAATTTCATCACAGCTTGAAAGAGCATCACAAAATTAGTAATATTCCGAAGTTTTGTTACAAAATGTTGTAAAATGCGGATAATATAGCCCTGCAAAGTTTGCAATTTTCAGTCATTTTAGATTACAAACAAGAAATTGATCCCCAAACACCCTAATTTCCTGTTTGTAATCTAAAATGACTGAAAATTGCAAACTTCTCAGGGCTATATTATCCGCATTTTACAACATCTTGCAACGAAACTTCGAAATATTACTAATTTTGTGATGCTCTTTCAAGCTGTGATGAAATTTTTGTCTAGACTTGTCTAGATCAAAATTTTAGTTATAAGGTTAAAGCTCCATTAAAGGTCAGATAACTGCTTTGGACAAAGCAATAGTGAAAATGACTTAACCTTTGTGGCATTTTGTTATATTAGCACTTTTCATTAAACCACCTAATCAAACGTATATGCTTTTCATGCACATACAAATTTTAGTTCAAATTATTGATGTATATTTCTTGTTCTTGTAAATACACAGGCAATTTTTCAACACATGAAAATACAAAAGTATATTTTTATATTTTTAATCTTTCTGAATTCAGTGTTTAATTAATAAAATGCCATCTTGAGGATTGGTGGGGGGTCAAGGAACCAATTTTTTAAGTTCCGGTCGGAACTAGAAAAAGTTCCGGCCAGAACTGGAACTGATTTATTAAGCTATATATAGTCATATGTTACTTTGTCTGCTGCCAGACAGGCAAATGTTAGAATAAAAAGATCGACAAATGTAGTGCTAATAGTGTACATTTTTTTTGTGTAGTCCAAATTTCTTGCTACTGTGAACTTTTGTTAAATTAAACACAAAAACATTTGATATTCTATCTCTCTGAAAACGACAGAGTTCCGGTTCCAGCCTGATTTATGCATGTATGCTACATGCTTGCCTGCATGCAATTACTGTTCATGCAAATACTGTTCTGCATGTATGCTTCATGCATGAAGCATGCATGAAGCATGCATACAATTTTTGTAAGGGCAGGCTTTCTTTATTAGTTCCGGCCAGAGCTGGAACTCTGAAAAATCGGTGTTCCAAATGGAACTAACTGGCCAGAACCAAGTTCTGGTGCACCCCTACCTTCAACAATTAGTTATATTGAGTGAGTAATTGCCCCAAATCCTGATAGTTCCTCATATCTCTTAGGATGGTATATACATACTCTGTTTTTCAGAATGTCAAGCAATACAAGGAAACGCAAGTACATGTACTTCCCAAGACGGCAGAAAAGCCTTGATTATGGTTTAACCGATGAAACCGATGGTGTGAATGGCAAACGCCTGATGCTACATCGCCTTAAATCCATCGATGAAAAGGATTCAACAGATGTAGCGGATTCTGGCTTAGATAGCAAGTATGGAGTTCAAGGTAGCCTCAGCGACCAAATCAAGCTAGCCGCCATTTATGATAATGAACCCGAAATTATTAGAATTCTCAGTTCAGAAACGAATATGGACGATGGTAAGTTAACTCCCCCAGGAGATATGTTTTCACGTCAGTTTGTGTTGGTTTTATGGTGCGTTTGCCCAGGCCTTAAAATATCGGTTGGTCACAGACATTGTCTGCTCGACCCATTCGTGAAATTGTCTGACGTACACAGGAAACCACCGGACATTCTGTCCGACCTAAGTGAAACTGAGGTTTATTGTTTGTCCGACCTGAGTGTAGTGGTGTCCGACCGAACTGTTGCTTTGTCCAACATAAATCAAAATGTTGCCGGCGGTGAGCGAAATGGTGAAGTGGAAAACAAACTTAAGTGTCGACATCTTACTGTTGTTATTGGCATGCAAGTTAATTTTGGCTTGGAAATAAGTATGAATAACACAAATTATTTAATATCTTCACAACATTTACTGTTAAGAATTAATACATTATGCTGATATTTGTGTCATTCAGACTTATTTCCGAGCTAAACTAAACTGATGGTCATCGGACATCATCATACATATGTCCGACCCAAACTCAAAGTCATTGGACATTTTGTCAGACGGCCCTGTAAAATATATTGTAAGGCCCGGTGTTTGTCTGTCCCTCCTCTCTACTGAGCCCCCTCTCTATTAAGCCCCCCTCTTTATTAAGCTCCCTTATCTATTAATTAAGCCCCCCTCTCTATTAAGCTCTCCTTATATTAAATCCTCTCTCTATTAAGCCCTGGCATTAGACAGAGTAGAAGATATACTTGGGCACATCAAGGTGCTCTGTCCTTAAAGGGTTAAGCTCCCTCTCTATTAAACTCCCCTCTCTATTACACTCCACTCTCTATTAAGCTCCCCTCTTAATTAAGCTTCCCTCTCTATTAAGCTCCACTCTCTATTAAGCTCCACTCTCTATTAAGCTCCACTCTCTATTAAGCTCCACGCTCTATTAAGCTCCCCTCTCTATTAAGCTTCCCTCTCTATTACACTCCACTTTTAATTAAGCTCCCCTCTCTATTAAACTCCACTTTCTATTAAACTCCACTCTCTATTAAACTCCACTCCCTATTAAGCTCCACTCTCTATTAAGCTCCCCTCTCTATTAAGCTCCACTCTCTATTAAGCTCCACTCTCTATTAAGCTCCACTCTCTATTATGCTCCACTCTCTATTATGCTCCCCTCTCTATTAAGCTCCACTCTCTATTAAGCTCCACTCTCTATTAAGCTCCACTCTCTATTAAGCTCCACTCTCTATTAAGCTTCCCTCTATTAAGCTCCACTCTTAATTAAGCTCCCCTCTCTATTAAGCTCCACTCTCTATTAAACTCCACTCTCTATTAAGCTCCACTCTCTATTAAGCTCCACTCTCTATTAAGCTCCATTCTCTATTAAGCTCCACTCTCTATTAAGCTCCACTCTCTATTAAGCTCCACTCTCTATTAAGCTCCACTCTCTATTAAGCTCCACTCTCTATTAAACTCCACTCTCTATTAAGCTCCACTCTCTATTAAGCTCCACTCTCTATTAAGCTCCACTCTCTATTAAGCTCCCCTCTCCATTAAGCTCCCCTCTCCATTAAGCTCCCCTCTCCATTAAGTTCCCCTCTCCATTAAGCTCTACTCTCTATTAAGCTCCACTCTCTATTAAGCTCCACTCTCTATTAAGCTCCACTCTCTATTAAGCTCCACTCTCTATTAAGCTCCCCTCTCCATTATGCTCCCCTCTCCATTAAGCTCCACTCTCTATTAAGCTCCACTCTCTATTAAGCTCCACTCTCTATTAAGCTCCACTCTCTATTAAGCTCCACTCTCTATTAAGCTCCACTCTATTAAGCTCCACTCTTTATTAAGCTCCCCTCTCCATTAAGCTCCCCTCTCCATTAAGCTCCCCTCTCTATTAAGCTCCACTCTCTATTAAGCTCCCTCTCAATTAAGCTCCCCTCTTTATTAAGCTCCCCCCTGTATTAATCGACACCCGCTAACGTACCCTGAAGTCTAAAATATGTTTATAGTTCAAAGAATATTAGCGAAGAATGATGAGCGAGGACAACCTTGCATATTCTATGCTCTGGAATCACGGAGTCATAAAGCTCTGGTGTGCTTACTAAATCATGTCAGGAATACAGAATGCGTTATCGCTGGTAATGGAGAGAGTGTGCTTCATGTGGCTACGAAAATGGGAGATATAGGTATGGAGCTATCTTAGGTTACACCTAAACAGTCTGGGATTTTAGTTTTTCTCTAGTTTATCTTGGCAGCTTATAACATGGAGGTTCAGCGTAGGCAGTATTCTACAATACGCTGCTATGTTTGCGTCTGGACTATCTGAACAAGATATCTCAAACGTCGTGGTCCAGTGTACTGTAGGTAGTATTATACAATAAGCTGCCATGTTTTGTGTCTGAACTACGTAAAAAAGATAACTGAAACGTGGTGGTCCAGTGTAGGTTGTATTACACACAGGCCTCGAATTTCCCTGAAATCAATCGACGGCAATGACGTTAAAAATTGCCGTAGAACGTAAAAGCTGTCTACGGCAAATTTTGGCAGTTTCCACGGCATTTTTTCAAATTAACTAAAAATTTAAGTTTGTTACTTTGGATTGTTGACAAGCTTGAAACATGTTTATGTATTTCTCTAAGTGTTTTTTTTAGAAGACTAAAATAGTAATTTACGCATAATTTGACCAACATCTGAATTCAAGTATCAAAATACTAATGCACAGTGAATAGTATAAAAATTACACTATACGGCAAAAATTGCCGTCGTTGCCGCAATAATCCACGGCATTTTGTTCTCCCTGTACGGCAATTGCCGCGATAAAATTCAAGCCTTGATTACACATGAAGCATTTAAGCTGTCGTGGTTTATGTCTGAACTACCTGCCAAAAAGATATCTCAAACGTGGTGGTCCAGTGTGGGTCGTATTCTACAATAAGCTGTCGTGGTTTGTGTCTGAACTACCTGGTCGTATTACATATATACCGACTTAATAAATTACGGTTTTGAACACATTGGGCTTGAAAAGGTCATACAGGGTATATCGTACCAGCAAAAAGTAAGTACGCGGATATCTGAGAAGAAGAAGTAGCAGACGGTAATATTGGCGTACCTACGTCAGTACGTGAATTATCGCACCTTGCTCCTCCCCCCCCCCCCCCCCCCCCCACCCCGTTGATGGACTTCCAAATATGCCTTACTGTATATATTTCTTACTTCATGTTATTCTTCACCAGATATTTTACGACGATTGTTAGAGCATGATTTTGTTGTGGACTTGGTGGACCACGTTGAGCGGGAAAATGGTCGAGCCCCTTTGCATTTGGCTGCAAAATTTAACCACGTTGAGATCGCAACAGAACTGCTACAGCATGGGGCGAAGTTGGACCGAGAGGATATCACTGGAAAGTCGCCACTATACATGGCAGCCTCTGGTGGACATGCAGATATGTTGAAAGTGTTCTTAGAACATGGTAGGTTTCCATTTTCTGTACTGGTTTATTTTGATTCTTATTACGTTTATTAAGGGAGCGGTGAATATTTATAATGATGGTGGCACCAAAGAGAAAAGGAATGGGTAAACAAAATTTTCAGTGAGTATAAAGTTGGGTAAATGAAAACAAAACAAATCAATTACAAGGGTTAGGTAATGAAAATTATTATTATTTCCAAAGCATGACTCACTCAAATAATGGAGACTAAAAGGCAATGTCAACAGTCTCATACAGTGTGTCAATACAATATGTAAATCAATCAGTCATGCAGAGTCACTATCTTGATCATTTTCCGATTTGTCAGGAGGCGACCGGTGTCTCCAAGAAAGTACATGTGCAGACAACATGAAACTTTAGACTGCTGAGTTAAGTATGCTTAGATCATGCAGAGGTACTGCATGTTTTCGAATGTCATGGCCAGAAATCACGGACATGATTATTCTGCTTCCTTACTAACTTTGCATATCATTAATACATAACCCGTTGAAATACGGCTTCGGTAGTAAACAGTAAATTATATTACGCGATGCTTTAAATCGCAAAATCAGAGAATATTGGTAGGTCGTTTGCAATTTGTCTCGATTGCTGCATGGTTGCAGAACACGATCTGTTGAAATACAGGGTGTATAAAAAAAAACGCAATTCATCTTTTGTGCTTAATAACTTTCGAAATACTATTTCTAGTTAACCGCTTTTAGGCTTACTTCAAAGCCTGTTCTTTTCTCTTTCAAACAAACTATTATCCTTGTCTCCAATGCTAGTAATAATTGCACAGGAAAAGATTTAGTAAAACCTATAATTTTTAGTTGCTGTTTAATTATGCAAGTTTACTATGTTATTGTTTAGTCGGTTTAAATGTTAGAATTTTCTTCTTTAAACTTTAATGTTGTCGTCACTACATCTGGAAAACCTTTAAAAGAGACCGGGTTGTTTGAAAATCCTAAACGAATGCTAAAAATCGTCAAAAAATTCTGGTGTCTGAGCCAGAGTGTCATCGCATTGCGATGTAATGTAAACAGAAATTATAGCAAGTTGATGTCAGTCAGCTTAGATGGTCCAAGCCAAAATTATATCGCATTTGAAGTTTCAAACTGAGTTAAAAATCATACATGTCCAATACTGTCGACATGATACGGATCGTGAAGCAGCTTCACGATCCGTCAAATTCGTACGGACCGTAAACACGAGTCACGATCCGTATCAACTCGTAAACGCAATAGGTGGTCTCCAATAGCGGATGCTTGTTGCCCAGATCTACCAACAGTTCGACGGATCGTACCGTTCGTATGGCTCGTAAGACGATTCACGATCCGACAAATCCGTACGGTCCGTGAAATGGCTTTACGGACCGTACGAAGCGTATACGCGGTTCGTGAAAATGAATGATTTACAGGTCGACCTAAAATAGGAAACCACGCAATATATCAATATAATATATTGTTGCTCCGTTCTTTAGAAACCACGCAATTTATCAATATAATATGCAATATATCAATATAATATATTGTTGCTCCGTGCTTTAGAAACCACGAAATTTATCAATATAATATGCAATATATGAATATAATATATTGTTGCTCCGTTCTTAAAGAACCACGCAATACTGTCAATATAATATATTGTTGCTCCGTTCTTAAGGAACCACGCAATATATCAATATAATATATTCGCCCTATGTAAAGGAATCCAAGATGGTGTCGGATTCCGGATCCTGGCTCGTGGATTCCGGATCCTGATCCGTGGATTCCGGATCCTGACCCGCGGATTCCGGATTCCTTCTTAATAATAGTCAGTGGATTCCTTGACTAATAGTTAGTTTTTATAAAGATTTCAATAACTAACCTGTATAACATGCGGTCAAAATAAGACTTAATTACATTTTGTAAGATTAGAGGACCTATAAAACTGCTAAAGACTGCTGTAAACATGCATGCGGTAGTCTTATACATGTACATCAGTAACCTTTAAAAACCCATGGCCAGAAATGACGGACATTGTGCAAGCGTACCAGTCGGTCAGCGGCTTTTCCGTTTATCCACAAGAATCCCTAATTATCCTTTTACGACCTATCAAAGCATCCGGAATTTCAAATATTCGCGTGGGTGTTGTTTATAAAGCAAAGCATGAAGTATGCATTCAAGTTGTGGCCTTTAGTTTACCAGGCTCGGGGTGTAGCTAAGCAATGACTACGGGAACGAAAAGAGAAGATTTCGACGAGTATTTTGGTACCAAACATGTAGGAAGGCAATAAATATTTCAAGTTTGGCAAGCGAATGGAATATCACTTTTCGATCGCGAAGTAATATTATAATATGCATATTAACGCACCGGATTGCGAATTTCAAAACAAAAAAGCAGAGCTTTTATCGGGTATAACAAAATAATAAACGGCGGAAGGCAAGGCTATACTATTCGTCAAAATAAAATGATTTCAACAAATTTCGATAATTGAATATATTACGAGATATAGCCTTTTGAGCGAGAAACCTTTATAGATTCCTATGTAAAGTGAGGTAAAATGTTGTAATATTCAATCGCAAAAAGCAGAGCGAGTATGCAAAGAAATGAGAACATTTTTTCTTGATGTGTTACTATACGACCGCTACTTCTGGAACCAATTTCAACAAATATTCAAAGATTTATATATAGCATGCTATATTGAATATACTCTGCTCGCCAGATAATAAACATAGGGCATTGCGCAGCCATTGTTGCGTGGGTGCTCGTGGTAACGTGAAACCTGAGAAATGCAAATGTCCGTGATTTCTGGCCATGCGCAAAACATGATATTAAAGCTTATTACATCAACATAATAACAAGAAACACTAAATGTCAATATTACGAAACATTATTCATCATTTGGTAAGTTCTGTTACCTAACGCAGTATAAAACGACTAGCAAGCCTACTCAACCGGATGGCTTCAAAATAACATTTCAACTGTCTTCAAGTAAGAAATTGTCCACCTTTGGTAAGATGCAGTTCATGCTCATGTATTTTCTAGTAGCCAATTCGACATAAATATTTTGCATCAGTACGGCAAGTCAATAGGGGGACAATTCTCTCCTACGATTATGCCTAACTGCAATTACATCATCTTTTAAGTAGACCATACGCACTCTTATTGTTGTCTGTGCGCTGTCCTCCATGCGCACCATCGGCAACAAAACACGCAGCTGTTACATCGGGTATGTCTGATGGAATTGAGATGACTTACGGACGCATACTCAGGGTGCACGGCAGTGACGGCAAGGCACCTGTCTGTTAATTCTTTAGTCTTTTTAGTAGCTATATACACTGCTTAGTCTACTCAATTATTATAGTATAGCATGGATGGTAAAAAACGCCATTCTAAAACGGTTAGTGTTATAGTCATGCATTGGAATATCATAGGCGCGTTTTGTGTGTTAAATTAAATTAAATTATATTTCGCTTGGTGTTTTCGCGGAAGCTGTGCATGGAGTTTACGGTTACTTTCAGTTCATATTTTACAGAAAAACGTTTCACACAGTGTTTGTCTTCCGATCATTAGGGCGTTTAGTACTTCCACACTTAATTTTTATCCTTTGGCATTAAGAACACATCATTCAACACCTACAAGCGTGATCTTTCCGAATACGAAAAATCTCCTTCATACGCAACTGAAGTTCGATTACAGCAAGTTTATACGTGCCCATAGGCATTATAAACT